>JAMKCH010005241.1:0-153738 GCA_023653785.1 Ophioderma brevispina | reverse complement strand
ATCATAAAAATAATGACTTGGCCAACCTTCAGAGATGGAAAAAGTGGTTAATGGCATTTAACGCTGATAAATGTAAAGTGCTTAGAATCTCAAGCAAACCTAACAACATCCTTGAAGGAAAATATTATTCTATTCGTGGGACTACTTTTGGACTGTAGATGAGATGGCGCTATCTACAATATGGTAATCTTACCCGGAAACCCTACTTTCAAACATCTGTAAGAAAAACAACAGCAATCTTAGCTTTCTTCGCCGTAATCGAAGGAAGTGCCCTGCAAAGATCAAGGAACAAGCCTATAAGACATATGTTGGCCCCACCCTTGAATGTTTTTTCCCAGATTGTCATGGTGCATCGGCGTGACGCCAGTTTTGTGATGGGCGATTACAGCCAAAAGAACAGTATCACCCAGATGTTACATCAACTCCACTGGCAGATTCTTTATGGCGCCGAGCCCACAACAAGGTCACCATGCTATATACAATCGTTAATATTTTGTCTTGTTGCTATACCTGCTGCACCACCTTGTAATGTCTTACTAGAGACCGAACTAGGGGCTACCATCAGCAGTTAAAACAACACCACTGCAGAATTCTCTCTTACAAGCACACTTCCTTTTTTTACCAAGTGGGGCATCTGCATTGGGTGCGAATACCTACCAAGCCTCATTGTTTTCAGTCACTCACTGGAGATCTTCCGGAGGGCCGCCTGAAGCCACTCACCCTCCGCTATCCAGTCACAAGGACTTTGTCACCTGCCAACAGTTTTTTCATCACTTTGTTGATATTGTTCCTGTGACCAAGCTCCTTTTTCACCAAGGACGACAATACTTTTACGTTGAGTGATGTTAGTGATGCAAGATAGATAGATAAGGATTGACCGAATAGCCTTTTCGGACCAAAGTCAATACAGAGCAAATATAGAGCTTTCAATCAGAGTAACAGATGGCAGAATAGGTATAATGGTTTATTCATCAGGGTAAGGGTTAGGGTTACCGTTCGGGTCAGAATTAGGGTTGTAGTTAGGTTTAAGGTTGCCGGCCGAGCCACTGAAAAGAGTTATTCTGTCGACTCTCGGGTGAATATTCTCGACCTAGAATTTTACCCATTTTAGTCAGGAGCTGCTTCATATTATAATCACTGATTGTCTGGGGAAGGTCCGGCAAACCGGTAATTTCATAGATCTCTTGTTCAAGGCACTCTATCAAATTCATCTATGAGTCACATGCCTGATAGAAATAATGTCACGGATCATAAGCGGAAATTCTGAGAAAGATGGAAGGTATGCCTTCCCAAACTTTAAATTTGGCCTATGACGTGCGTACAAAATATACGAAATGCCATCTTTTCATGTTTTTTTTATCTTTTTAAAAAAATTCGCTGTTATTTTCTGGCTTCCTTGCATCATTTACTTTCCAAATATGTTTGCTTTTGCAGGGCATGCTTGAGCACTTAAGAAGATATGACACAATGCCACGTTAAAGCTATAATGTGTACTTTTAAGAGAAATGTTACCCCAAATTTCTTCGATTTAGGTTTTAAATGAAAGAATTTGCCTCAGAAAAGGTCACCAATCTCATGTTTAAATCCCCACAAGCCCGAAAATTGACAGCGAACCTGACGCAAAAATCAACACTTACACGCGGCCTGTATCCTCGATTTTTATGCTAAAATCGTTATATCAAGACTAGTATATTTTTAGTAGATAATTTAAAGTTAAGCCACTTTGAGGAAGTATCATTTAAGAGAAGTCCAACCTTACGAAAATCACTGTATTGATGACAATTCAGGCGCGGATCCAGGGAGGGGGCGGAGGGGGCGCGCGCCTCCCGGTAATTCTGCAAATTCTTGCAAAATCAGCCCATTTTGAGCTATCTTGGACCAGTTACAGCCTTTCAGCCCCCGGTAATTTTGACATTTTTCAAATCCTGGATCCGCCATTGCAATTGGGGCGTGTGTCATTATTGGGATTCTTGGGAACTTCCATTAAGGTTTGTGATACAACGTGGCATTGTCCGATTAGGCAACTACATTGATACAATCAGAGGTATTCAAGTACATCGTTTTCAGCGGAATCCTGCTAATCGGTTATATGAAAAGAGTCATGCACTGCACTTTCTTGTACAACTACAAGAAATTTGTCTAATAAGCCAGGCAGGATATGTCAGGGAAGCTCCATGTTAGCAAGAAAATATGCTTTCCCCTTGGGGACAACGAGGTTTAATATTGTAACCAGTGCTGCTACTATGAAAAACTTGTTCATGTTATATTCTCTTCTTTGCAGATAAAATGTGAGATATTTCCGATAACTATGAGATAAAAGTTACAAGTAGTTCTTACCGTAACATTTATTACATTTGACATTTTGACGTTGCATCTGCGATTAGTAGACAAAACAGGGATTCAACACAACTTTTACCTTCTGAAAATGACGGACAGTATTCTACCCACACATCGACACTCGCATATACAATACTGTTTTTCTCTCTAAATACACGCGCTTGTCAGCAAAACATGACATTCACTATAGTCAGACGCTCAGCATGTGTTCGACATGTTCGAGGGACTTATTGTCATCATCGTCGTTGTCACCATCATCATCACATCATATTCAACCTCATCATGCTACTACTCATCATCAACATCATCATTGTCGTTATCATTATTGTTATTAATGTAGTAATGCCCATACATTCCGTAATTTCTGGTATCTCCCTCAAAACTTATTCGTACCTATATACACGAAATACTTACACCCACACTCACACACACACACCCACACACATACACACACACACACACAAACATTCGCACACACAAAATGACCCACCTGCACCTTTAAGGACTGGTACGTAAAATGATACTGGGCATGGCATTTGACAAAATCTAAACACCATTATCAAGCAAAACGAAAAAAAGGCAAATTATCCTAAATTTGATGTGCAAGTCTTTGATAATCGTACATTCTGCTTGCTATGGTTTCATTAAAGTGTCATGAACATGCAAATGATGTACTGCAATTAATTCCGTCATGCGCTACTACAAAACATCTTACAGCGCATGACGGAATCAATTGCAAGACCTCATTTGCACGTTTGTGACACTTTCATGAAACCGTAGCCATTCTGCCGGATCAGGATTTTTTGTTACACATAGTAGAAGATGGTACTGTTATACTATACATAATATTGATTACATCAAAAAGAAATATGCGATTCATCTCAAACTTTGGAATTGAGCATTTTGTATGATATCTTTAGTTCTGGTTAACTATTTTAATTAATAAACACAACAAATATATATTTTGAAATCTCTGAGTCGGCCTTAAAGTTTCATTTTTCTACTTTCACTGTTCCAAATAATGTGCTACACTTTCACCTTACTCTATTTACATGAACCAATGTGAACATGTGCAACCACCATCTTGTTTCTATATCGGTAAGTGGTTATGTTCTAGTCAGTAGGGAATATTTCTACAAGCGCGCCTTATTAGATACACTAAATAGGACGGATACTACCATACCATATGTCTTGTTTGTTCGAAGGTCATTTTACTTTCTTACTGGCTGAACTGGCAACTGGCATAGATCACGTGTTCCATTTAATTAAGCTTTGCATAAACAGGTGTTACGTTAAACTAGATAACATCTGATGAAAGAGCAAGAAGAACTTATAATAGAAGACCTCGGTTAGATGCTGTTATTAAAGCAATAACAGCACGTTTTTGGAGAGCGTCCCCAATTTTCACAAATTTGGAGGTTTTTGCACAGTTGCATTTTGTATTGGCTAGTAAACTATTCCTGTGAATGGTAAAGCTCGAACTTCCCCATGTGTCGTATAAAAAGGTAAATAATATCGGATACCGATAATAATTCAACCCCGGAATTCAACAGCCGCTGAAAACGTCATTTCAATACGAAATAGCCGCAAAATAGCGCCATGTACGTGTCAAACGACGCTCATCTACTAACTGTTCCATTGGTTCACGCGATTCAAGTTAGGATCATTTTCGTGAGATTGTGCTATTTCATAATGGACAGACAGAAATTTTACGTTTCCAGCGCTGCCGTTGATTAGAGCCGAGGATCCCTGAATCTTATAACAAAATCCGTTCTTTTATGACGCATGCACACTTTTGAGCATTATTGTTCACAGGTATAGTTTACTAGACAATTGCCAGCACAAAAGTTGCATAAAATTTAAAAATGAGGACGCTCTTCAAAAGTGTGCTATTGCTTGAACTGATTACAACCTAATAAAATACACTGTCATCATTTCGGTTAAAATAAAAGAAACTCCAGTAGGTGTCACTAAAACCCAAATGTAAAATTAAAAAGAAAATATTTTAAAGCATTTTTCTTGATATAATTTACAATCAATTGTGCCTAAAATGATGGGTGCTGTGGTCAAAGCAGTTTATTTTTTATTTTAAATTTTTACAATTATTTGTTTTAAAAAATGTTTTCCCAGGAAAGACCTCAAATCATACGAAATGGTAAGTTAAATCAGTTGCAAGTCATATTTTGATGTGGCATAAATAAAAGTATCCATTTGGCACATAAAGTTTTAAAGAAATGAAATTTTCTACCTGGTTCAGCTCCCGGAGGGACCACTTGCAGGGATTTAATCGGGTACTAAATTCTGGATTTAATCTGTACAAGAGCTATTGATTGAAATTGGAATTCGCTCTCCCCATGGTTCAGTTGGACTTGGGAAAATGAACAATGATAATACCCCGTCCTTCGGAGGGAACATTAAGCCGTCGGTCCCATGTACAGAGAGTCATACCTGTGCATGCACATCACAGTCAGTGTCGAAAAGAGTAGGGTGAATACCCGTGGCTGTCCCAATTCCGTTCCGGTAAAAATGGACCCCATTGGAAATAAGCTTCTAGTCGAGGCTTTCTTGGGCTATCCAGGACATTGTCCGAATAAATCAAATCAAAACCTAAACTAGAGTAAATCTGTATTACAAAGTATGTCAAGAACTATTGATTAAAACTAGGGTTCGCTCTCCCCGTTGTTCATTTGGACTTGACAAAGGAACCATGAGAATATCCAGTCCTTTGGAGGGGACGTAAGAATTCGAAAATACGTGTCCTCCGGAATGGCTCAGCGGACCCTACATTAATGTACGTCAGACGTTGTTAGAGTTACGGTTGTTCAGAAATGTAGCCATTGACAGGCCTACCATGGCAACAAGGGCAACAATTTCATATATATTAATATTTTACCTGGAGATGGCCAGCGCACTCAAGTGCTGAAAAAACCTGGAGAAATAAGTAGTTAGAATTTCAAGGGTAAATAATAATAATAATTTTGAAACTTTTCGAGGCCTATATGATGATATATCATAAACATAATGTGAAACTGCTTGTCAAAATTTCCAGATGTCCATCAGGCCTTTGTTTATACCAAACACATTGATTTTATATGATATTCGGCAGAACGCAATTTTGGCCAAATTTGCAAAGTAAAAGATTGTAGTTTAAAATTTAAATCCCCTATTCTTGCTAATATTTTGCAACTACAGCTGCAATGCAATCAATACTATTCATATCTATTTTTAAAATAATAAATGCAGAAAACAATCAGTGAAATACAATAAATGTGCACGTCGGTAATCTCTAACACCGACACATCTGTCACATTTCACACAATTGCTAGATGCCAGGGGATTTCTGCTTTGTGTTATTTAGGGCACTTGAACCAGTTTAGATTGATTAAACCCTTTATTGATATTAATATAGTTTCTGAATCTTGGTATCATTATACATGTGAGTTCAATGAGCATGGAAAAGGTATTCCGTACTGTTTGTTTCATATCTATCTGTTCATGTTTGGACCCTAATATACCCGTGGCAAAGTGGAATCGATGCCGCACAGAGCAAACAAAACCCCCGGAGATCAGCTAATAACTGTTGGCCATTTTAACGTCGTTTATAAGGGCCACTGAATGCTTCCCTGGGACTATATAGGATTTCTACTTGAGTTTAGAGTGTACTGATTTATGTGTTGAATGCCAGGTAAGTTACAAGTGCGCTACTTTGTCAGTTTGTGATTTGAAATTTTATAACGAGATTCACGTATATTGAATGAGTAATTTCTACCCTCTCTTGAACCTTTTCTCATTGAAGTTTTTTCGGTGCCGATACCCAATCTGTTAAGAATTTCTGGTTACCTTAGGAGAAAATTGTCCCTATTTTGTGAAATTAAATCGTTCTGATACAGATAGACTAGGTGAAATCACAATTAAAGCTATCAATATTTTAAGTCGGTCACCTTGCAATGACTATCGGCAAAATACCGCAGGCAGAGTGTAATTTAAAAGAAACACGTCGACACACTTAGGGGCGCTATCAAAACTAAACTGCTGGCCGCAAGGTGTTGATAAGCCTGTGGTTCATGCGTTTCATTGTTTGCAAACAAGAACACAGCAGCCAATCAACAATCTGTTAGGCAACGCCGAACAACCGCCATCCGCTGATTACGGTTTAAAGCCGCTTTACTTCTATTAATAATGATACGTGCGCGCCAACGAAAATCCAGGCCATCGACGGATATATGAGAAGGGAGGTCCCTCTTAATGATCAAAGTAATTCTACATCATAATTTGAGTTGGCGTTTTACAACCATTATCAGGTACACATTGTATTTTATCACGAAATATACTTCATATTGAGAGAGAGAGAGAGAGAAAGAGAGAAAAGAAAAAACTGAGAAACCTCAGGGCCTGTATCTGGAATTAAGCAAGCAAGAGATACCTCCATTTCAATGACCATTAAATTAACTTTACCATTAAATGAAGAAACGGGATCTGTTGATAGTACCTTTTAAGTGCTGCTAGATAGACCTTTTGTCATTCATAAGCTACAAAGAGGAAGTCCTTCATGACAAGTACCCAAATACTTATTAGCTATGTCGATGTAGTGCAATGAGTACTACGACTGGATTCTAGATCTACGTCCCTAGAGGAAAATACTAGCAACCTGACCGCTCACTGCAAAAAAAGGAGGGTAGCGGTATTTGTGTTTTGAGATCTAGAGAGACTTTTCTATAAACACAACGCAGGGGTCCGCTCCGTGATTTTTAAGGTGGAAAAATGTCATTTAAGGATTAAGAAGATATAAGAGTCTTTTCATCAAGCAGACTTGTAAGGACTAAACACAATGGTCTCATCTTAAAAGATAAATCATGGCCCAGACAATTCCCTTGAATTTGACCGCGCTATTTATAGCATGAGAGGTGTTAAAAGCTATGGTGGTATGGTATGTGTTGTATATGGAGGTTGTTATTTTTGGGCAATCATGTGTTCATGACCCCAGAAAACAAAAAAATACGAAAATGAGGTCTTCTCCCTCCCTCCAAGAACCCACAATGCCACTATATGTGCCAATTAATATTCAAATCCTTGCAAAGCAGAATTGGGTCGGATGGCGGGTGGTTCGGATATGGAAATTTTAATCACACATTGAAGTCGGTATTATGAGTTCTATATAAAGGGGAATTGAGGCGTGTGCTATTTTTGGAGAAATTTGGAGCATGTGCTTTCTACAGCAAAACCTTCAAATCATCCGTGATCATGAAAACTATTGGCGGGCGAGCTTCTTTCCCTTATCTGGTGATGTCTTTTGTAGGTTACAAAATTTAACTTATGTTGATTTTAAAAAGATCATTTTCTCCACGATACATTGAATATTTCGTGTATGTAATGGAGTGCACTCGTTCGGAACCAACTCACCACAAAACATCAACGTTATAGCTGTCATATAACATTATACATCACATTCCTCAACTAACTCCTTTTTTGGAAACGCAATGCGTATTTTATTTTTTTCTTAGCCAGGCAGAAGATTAATCCTGAATTGACAACTATGCAGTGGTACTCAGTTCTTATGGTGATAAGGCCATCTTGTTTACACTTATCAGCTGTTACTGATACTGGGTGAGTTCAAGAGTCTCATATTCCATGCATGGCCATGGTCAGTATATACGCCCTACTTGCCACCAATAGTGGAAGATGACATTACTGATGCACAAATGAGACTAGTCCAAACCTAAAGGCAGGCGAGTAAACGACCGGAGCCTCCGGAGGGGCAAGATCAAGACGTTTCCCATTTTGTCGGCTCGCTTGGATCGGCCGGGGAGACAATATTTTTTTCATGACGTCCGAACTCAGAGACAGGGGGGGGATTGCGCCACTTCGACTGAGCACCTCACACAAGACACTATTTTCTCCTTCCACTTTCGACTTATCCTTCTCTTCCCTTTTTATTCTTTTCCCTCTTTCCTCCTTCTTACTCTTTTCCCTTCTACTTCCCCTTTTCTCTCTTTTCCCTTCGCATTCCCTTTCCTTCCCTTTCTCCTTCTTTCAACTTCTTCTCCCCTTCTTCTCTCCCTTTTTTAGCTTCTCGTTCCCCATTTTAGTTGTCCGGGGGGGGGGGCAAACTGCCCCCCCCGCTGGTTACGCCACTGCCTAAGGGAGATATTTAAACAGTTTGTCTGATTGGTTGGGTCAGTCAGATTGCCAAATTTTCGCACTTGACAAATTAAAACTGTAGAATGACTTCATATAGCCAAATTTTACAAAATAATACTCCAATGTTATAATATACAGTTGTGGTACAGAATTACATGTTGGATAGATATTTTACACTTATAGCATGGAACTATTTTCATTAAGCCGCTAATTTCATGTGTGGAACACAGGCACAATTGTACAGCAATGTATGACAGATTTACTACACAATAGTATTTGGCCTTTGCCAGGATAAGAAAGTTCCTTTAAAAGGGAAGTATGGTGACATGAAGCGTGGTGTTCAATTGCCACATTGAATTTCTACTAAAAAATAATACCAGAGGTATCAGAACAAGTAACATTGAAAGTGAAGTTGTTTTACCAATAAAGGTTGATCAGTATGATTGATGCCTTGCATAGTCTTCATTACAATATAGGTATACAAAAACTCAATTTGTTGTTTCAGTTCACAAATTGTGCACTAAAATGCAGATAGATTGCTCCCTTTTTCAGGAATCGTCTTGTTTATCTTAAATAGGCTGATTTTCATGAAACATCGTAACCAAATATGGTGGTGTTCCATAAGTATTGTAATAAGCATAAGCACTTCGATCATTATAGTTTTGGACAACAATCATATTTGGACGCGCGTACCTGCTATCACTCTGAATCAAATATTGTTCTTAAGCAAAATTATCAGGGCCATAACTTAGTAATGTATGAGCGTTTTGGTTATTTACAAAGTATTACGCGTCGACAACATGAACATTGGAACATTGTGAAAATTGATCATAAAAAACAAAATACGTGTTGACGCACATATTGTTTATTTGTATGTGCGTTTGCTTGTACAACAACAAGACCACTCGCGGGTACTTGCAACGGTCTAATTACGCTATTCAAAAATAATGCCCGTCCGATTCCTCCCTATTTTCTATTTCTATGGAAGACCACAACTTCTTCAATTGTTTTACTAATGCAATAGCAAAAGGAAGCCGGCTATACACTTCGCATTTGATACCACGTTTTGCGGCAAGATCCCCAATGGTTTGCATTGGCACATTGTTAATCAAAAAAGAAGATTCCAAAGTTGCACTTTAAAGCTACTCAAGCCAATCAATTAATAAGCATTCCTCTGCATGACCCGTTATGGATGAACAAGTCACTCAAGCACGAGTAGTATTTTTAAACTTATTAATTTTTAACTTTGAAGCGCCACCTTTTTCATTAAACTATGTGTGGAACTATTTTAAGTTTCTTTGGATCCCCCGAAGTGTGTGGTCCACTTGTTTACAATACACTTTATTTCGATGATATATAACACCACAGCAGCCAGCAAAGGCTTCCCAAAGTCCCGCTGTGCATATACACCAACATAAGGTCACGCACTGCTGCATTCAAACACAGACCTTTACTTCGCTTTCCCAAAGAAAATCGATGACCGTGTAGGAATTTTTTTTGTCTATAAATGGTTCCTTTTATACCACCCGAACCCTTTGAACAGCAAAACTTCTTAACCGGTCACATATTTTTGTTTTAAACCTTATAATTAACCCGAATAGCCCGAAGTCTGTTTGAAAGAACTCTTATTTTAACAATGACACTCATAACCATTGCTCAGGGGATGTTGTTGTCCCTGCTGTGTAATCCAAACAGAGGAGCGACAAAACATTTGTTTGATGTGACCGAATTATTGTAAACCCACACAGCTAATGAGAAAACTATAATCGCAAACCTTAGACTGTTAAATCGACGCGTAAAATTTCCATTCCGTTTCTTTTGCAATTTCAACGCAATCTCCTATAATCCTTGCTGCATAGAAACTTCCACATTGAATAAAGTCAATTCGTAGTTAATCTACTTGCTCAATTTTCCAATTTTAGTTATTTGCCGTGAAACTATCTGACAAGCGCATAGATCAATTCCATGTGTAAAGCTATATCTATGATATTTATAAACATACCTCTAAAGGCTAGATTTCCATTTATTTTTAATAAAAATTGAATTATGTTAGGGCGTCTGTGCCACACAACGTACGCTTTGTACCCAAGTGAACTCACAAAAGATTGAGTTTGACGTGCCCTATAGACTAGAATCATATATGTTCTGTTACTGTCAATAGTCAGGCAGGCAAAGGGGGCCAAACTATTTACCTATTTAATACTTATAAAAATAAAGTAGGGTACTTGAGTTCAATTGGCCTAGAAACAGGGGTCGTTTCCTGCCTAAGTTCTCCTTCCCCGCCTTCCCATTCGAACTTTCTAGGGAGAGAAAACGTCAACCTCTCTTGCCTTGAGTTTCGGTATCCAGTGGTCAAACCTGGGTAACCAACAACTATGTGACATTATTAATTTCCTGTAGTATGGCCATATGCCGTTGCCAAGAGTCTGTACAAAATAGTTTGATGGTTTCTAGCAAAATTGACCTAGCATATTCGGATAGGGCGGGGTTAAATCAACAGGGAAAAATTTGGTGAGCATTTCATATATGGGGATGAAAGACGTAGAAACATGTTTATCTGGTCCTAGAGGTTAAAAGGTATATAGTTGCTATAGCTATAACCTTTTGTGTTTGTTCGAGAGACCAAAAACTGTTCAAGGTCATCATGGGGGATAATGTTTCTAATGAATTGATTTGTTTCAAATTATTCGTATGGGTATGTTACAACAGGACATATACATTTACTCTATGTTAATCAGATCAAAGGGCAGATGTTCGACACGCCAATCACCATAGATCCTGTAGGCTCTATCAATATTTCCTCCATAATTATACTCTAAATGTCAGACAAAATACATAACATTGATTTTATATTACTATCGAACAGCATGCAGAATGTGAATGTGAGCCCATTTTGAGAATATTTTACCCCAGGATGACTGTGAACCATTTAAGCCTACTGTGTTAAAAACAGTGTGTTATTAAGCCAATGAAAGTCAATTCCGAGTTTATCGTTACTATTTTTCCTGGTTGATGAGGTGACTTTTTCATTTTTCATTATTTCATCAGATTTCATTCAGTGCAAAATGGAAATAAATGCCCCGAAGAAATTAACGAGAAGGTAGGGAACAGTGGGCCCGCAGAAAAAGGCCTGGTTTTGTTTCAATGCTATCAAAAATATGTATTACAAACAAAAATATGTTTCCAATTGCTGAAACCTGGTGTTACCGACGATATTTTGAAAATAATTATTTTGGCAATCTTGATTTTTTACGCGGGTATTTCTAGTCTCCAAAAAACGATGCGGGCTGGTAACGATAAACTCAGAATCGACTTTCATGCGCCTTAACCCCCTTTTTTTTATCTCAAAATGCTCAAGAATGGCAAGGTTGTATCATCGAGATTTAGAATCAGCAGGTCAATGTTGCCTAGAAACCATCAAAACATTTTGAGCAGAATCTTTGGCAAGGTCATATGCAAGGCCCCATATGCAAGGCCCCATGTGGTCTGCCGCTGCACTCTTAGTGAAGCAGGTATGGCACTTCTCCAAAGTAACAGCGATTTAATAATCCGAAATATAGAAAAATCATCAAAATTCATATTGTGGTATTGTTGTTACCGGCATGGATGTGCTAACAGGAACCTGGGAGGTGGGGAGGTGGTGTTTGAAATCCGTTTATTGAAGACAAGGCAGTTCTCTTATCAGATTCTGGAATTTCTATACTTGTGTATAAGAAATCCGACTTCAGATCAAAAAAGCTTTCCCTGTGAATACCCAGATTTGTATAGTTGGACCTCAAAAACAAGCATTATTGATCATTCTTTACTGGTGTAAACCACAATCAGTTTTGAGTGTAGATTTAGTGTCTATTTGCGGGAGACGGTATGACAGCTTTCCTAAAAAAAACACACATTTTTTCACTGGGGCAATTTGGTGATTTTTTTTCATTCATTAGATTGATGGAGTTGTACACACTTATCCCTGATTTATAAGCTAAAATAACGCATTTCCACATTTTTTTTCATTCTCTCCCAGTTTCGCTGATTATCCTTTTAAAAGGCACAAAATGTCTTAAAATTGATTACCATCTCAAACTTACATTCCAGCTAATTTTAGCAACTTCCGATGTACCCAAAATGTTTGAAAATAGCATGATTTTGTCACTTGATTAAATAAGAGTAGTTTTGTTGCAAGGCAAGATGCGGCAATCCTGATAATAGACAAGGTATAACGTGACGTCATCAGCGGACAAACAAACAAATGAATTAACAGACAAAACTCAAATCAATAGGTACATGTTTTGCCAATTTACATTTGGCAAAGATTAATGTATGATCGTCAGAACTAGAGTGCCACTTTGGCATGCCAGCTGCAAAACGAATCAGCCATGTTGGTAAACAAACCACGTTAACAGGTCTATAGTTCTATCTGAAAACAACTAGCTGCATATCACACGTTGAGGCTTGCTGAACAAAGCCGATCCATCTACCTGGAAAGTTTTAACATTCCATACAACACTGGCAGTTTATTTAGATTCAACGATGTTCGTGCTCTTTTCCCATCTTCCATTCAGACTTGAATTAATTAAACTTTACAAGACACTATGCTGATAAACATTCAAAGAGAAGGTTGAGAAAACGTATTCGGTCGAAAATGAAATACCGTTATATAATTTCCATTTATAAAATAAATGGTAACGATTAATTTTGTATAGTTTGATGCAAAACAGGGTAGTTTTTCCCATCTATGGTATTCTACACAAGATTGTTTTCGTGAATATTAGCAAAGATATCACTGCCTTTAAATGAACGTTACACAAGTGGCTTTTGTTTGAAACAACATCAGAGTTGGAAATTTTTGCAATCAACATCTTATGAATGTGGGATCCACGAGGCCTTAAGTCTGGCCGACGTGCCCTTTTAAACCAATCTCTTTTTTTGAGAAAAAACCTTAGAGGTAAATAGGAATGATGAAAACTTCAACTGCCCAAGATCAGCATTAATTAATTTCACTTCCAATAAGACTTGGGTTTACATCACCACCAGAAACCATGCTGAACACACGTCTAGACTTGTATTAATTGGCTTTTGGTGTAGTACAGCAAATTAGTTTTTTTGGATATACACCATATCACGACAACAGTAGACTGTCTTCAGACTGATCAAGTTTTGTTCAGGGCATCACAATCAACATATCTCACTACGAAAATGTTTACTGAATATGGTGGTTTAAAGATTCTGGCTTTGTAACCTAATATTTTTACATTCTAATTAAAAAAAAAACAAAATGTCTAGACATTGTAGCTACTGTGATGTTATTTCTGCAACTAGACGAACAAGTTAGACACCATTTTTAAAGCGGCACTGGCACATTTTCAGAAAATATTTAAATTTTCTTAAATTATTCCTCGCAAATGATAGTCAGGCCATTGGAAGGAATTAGATATATTATACACATAAAAAATAACATCCCCCACCGATAAGACATTAATAAGAGGCTAAAGACATCCAGGATTTTGTAGGATAACTTTTAACTATTACATGAATACATAGAACTCATACTCCTGATATTACAACCCCAAAGGTCACAGACCGTCAATAGGTGCATGCCGTGGAAACCATCTCTAGCGTGTGTTTTCTTGTGTTACACGCCATAAGTGCCGGATTTGGACTTAAAAATTTAAGGTGAGGGCTAGTGTATAGAAAAGCTTTACCACCTATGGCAACTATATCAATTTTTTAAAATTCAAATGTTTTTACTATTTTTTAAATGTGCCATTGTATCATTAAAGGTGGCGGCCCGATCGCTGATTAGCCTCGTCCCCAGAAGCCCCAGATTTTACCGGAAAGTGGTCAACATTTTTGAATATCAGAAAAAGCTACTATTTTTTCCCATTTATCCCCTATGACATCTTGAGCCTCAAAAAAAAGGAAAATGTTTGGTTTGGAGTTACTGAACGAAAATGTGCCCAATTTTGGTCCACCATATTATTTTACACAGTACTCTATGGGACTTACAAAATCACGTTTTTAGCTCTCCCATCAAAACGGATTTAAATATCGCGCGACACTTACAGATGAGTTTTGGAGTGAAGGCCAATCTATCACTATGAACAACTTCATATCCTTAAATCGGCCATCCCCCCTTTAAAACAATCCACTGGATTTGAATTTTACCCACCTTGATACTTGAGATATTTTGCCTTATAACTCTCGAACTACAACCCGCACATTAGGCAACTATACTTTTGTTTAAATGTTTGAGATGTGATGAACATGATGGTGTACCTTTTTATATATTCCCTTTGAACCTTTTTCACCATTTTGGTCCCTGTATAAATCAACTATTCCACTGCTTTCCAGTTGGTTCTTAGCTTTTTGGAGTATGTTAATTCCCAAATGTCAATCCATTCCAGGAGACAAGTGGCCAATTTCGAGGCGGCTCGCACAAGCCCAACCATCACCGGGGATACCACGTTACGACGGTTTCGCTGGCCCGGCCCGGCCACTGAGCAATTTCGTACCCATGTGTCTTCGTTTGATGACGCAATCGCCATATGCGGGATTTTTTCATTTTCTCACTCAGTGCTGTGGGGTTTAGTTGGACTTGGGGGCGTTAGGGTTAGATGGATTGGTGGGCTTATTCGTATCATCCAATAAATTGCACACTAATGATGTAATGCCAATTTATAAATAGAAGGCGGACTTCAATATAGATTCTATTACCTCTACTGCCCATTATTGAAAATGCTGCATTCTGATTGGTCAGTTTACGGCCCATTATTCTGCAATAATGGGTCGCGAATGAATTTTCTCATTATATCACGCTGTTTTCGGTAATAGAATAGAAATAAAGGGTTTGCAGTATTATTTATGGGCTCATAATGTATCCTCGGCCGGAAAAAATAAAATAATGGACTCGGCTGCGCCTCGTCCATTATTTATTTTTTCCCGACCTCGGACACATTATTCGCCCATAAAGGATACTGCATCACCCTTTATTTCTTAAATACACTAATTAGTGCTTTGGAACACTATCACTCTGCATGCATTTGAATTGGAAAAGAGCACAACTTTGGAATAGCTTAGTGTAAATTATACAAATTGTGTTCAAAATGCCGGCGAATATGAAGATGTATTTTAGCTTAAATTTTGATTTGTTTAGATTTAATGGCAACTGTAATCGTATATATTTTGGGTAAGGTATTTTCTGTGTGGGAGAACAAGTGCAATAGTCAGGCTAAACAAAATCACTTCCGTGCACGAATGTCTACCTATACATTAATATGTCATTTGCTTAGATTAACGATGGGACGGGGGATTTCATTTGCCTTTCGAACGTTAGGGATATATTATATTGGACATCTGCAATTTATATCGTTCAGAAGACATGCTATATGTGGGATATTACTTTGCACCTCTCTGACTCCAGAGTAGCCAATTATTTCGTTCATATTTTAGTTTATTTTAGCCCGCAATTTAGGACAAATTGGAAGAAAACCAATTTATGGAAATTTAAGACAATTCCACCTTCCTGATCGTTTTGAATGTGATACACGAAAATGTTACTCTCTTGGAGTGCCCGTGATCACTGTAACTACAGTAATTACCCCAATCATGGAGAGCCTCTAGTGAATACTCCCAAAATAGTGAAATTGCCTTCTAAATTGAGAGAAAATGGAGTGAAATTCGATTCGAAACTAGTGCAATTAGACAAAGGTTAATTGGAAATGATCCTGCAATTTTACTCTAGACTTGTTGCACCTATTCTGAGTGCACCTATAAAGTTCTTATGTCTTAACATCACTAAAAGAAGTAGGATGTATGGAAAGAACATGCATTTGCATCTTTGCGTGTTAACGTCATTTCAAATTGTTTCTTGTGTTTATGAAACATTTAATGTATCATATCAATCAAGTTTTTTGAAACCTGTTCTCTTACTTCCGTCATCCTGTTGCTCTTTTTCAATTCGTGTAGCTTACGTGTCTTGACGTGAAATAAAATGTTGATTGATTGCTTGTTTAATTTCAGGTCAACGTTTAAAAATTAGATCCCTGGATTTTATAACAGTTATATATAATTACTCACGAGAGCTTGTATCGTTTGTAAGTGACAAAGTAGGCTATCTGTTTAGTAACAAGTTAATAAAAGTACTATTTCGCCATAGGAATCTACATTTTCACACCTTGTTTAACCATTTTGGATACTGAATTACTAGCACGTACTTCGATTTTATACGAACTCACTCTGAATTTTAGTAATACACCAGTTAACACCAGTAAATAATTAAGGGAAAACATTTTGCCGTCTCTTATACACATACCGTGCTTTTTAATACACTTTCCATCTATGACGAAACAAATTCCTTTCAATGCATTCTTCTTTAAAGAAAACGTTTCATGATCAAATTTTTTACTATTTGTTGTAAAAGGTACTACTCTGTTCCGATCGTCTTTGGGACCGTTCCTGATTTACCCTGACGTAGTATCATTTTGATATCATGAAACGCTACACTTTTTCTCACGGTTGTCGCTGAATTTCAGCCTTTAAAGCCAGTCTTTTTTCCCCAAATGAAAACCAACTGGCCGTTTCATGGTTACCCATCAATAATTATAGCAGCCGTGAATAGGGGTTTGCAATAATGCATTATCGCTTCTACCATCGTCAATTTGTGCTTCCCACGCTACTGGGGTGGTGTGTAGGCACGTGCCAGGCTCTCACATCCAGTAGAAAACATGATACAAAAAATTAAAAAAGTTAAAAAACTTAAAAAAAGCAAAAAATAAAAAAAATAATGAAAGTAATGTTAGTAATTACTAACAGTGTGGCAGGCCTCTACAATATTACCTACTGACTATTCTATTATTACTATACTACTACTGCCTCTAGTAGCACATTTGTTGCAGTGAGCAGCCTTCGCCCTTAAAGCATAAGATGTGTGAGTTCGGAGCCCCGCTGTCGCCATATATCTTGTGCACTTGGGCAGGCCTTTATATTATTTAATCTCTTCTTTTGCCTGGGAAACCCATCAGTGTAATCACTGTTTTTCAGGGGTGGCAGGGTTCAAACATAATACAACAAATTGGAATACAATACAATAAGTTATAACCAAAATACAGAATTCTAAAATATAAAATACAATAATCGAATAATTGTACATGGTAAAATTTAAACAGTCCAGCTGCTTACTAAAGAAAACATTGTAATTGCCCAGTAAATGTTTAGGTGTCATAGCATAACCAAAACCTTATAATACCATAAACAACATTTTCACAGACCACACATCAACCCATCCACACACACACGCACACACACGCACACACAACACACCGCACCACACACCAGCAACACACCCCCCCTGCATACATACAACTAATGCACACACACACACACCATACACACATACGCTACACACGTACACGCGCACCACACATACAGCATACATACAAACAATTATACACACATACATACACCCCCCCATACAACAATACACGCACACACACAAAAGATATGTAGACATACTAATACAGAGGCCATACAATAAAATTACTGGGAAATGAGATATTAAAAGTAGCAAGTCCTTGACTGGAAGGGGTTGCTTCGCGCTAAATGAAGATTATAAAGAGTTAAAACCCCCCTGGAGGTAAATTTCCTTTAAATCCTGAAACATTTTTACATGGGGTGGAACAAGATTACCATAAGAACAAGCTCTAGTCCTGTGGTTATGGCTATCAGAAACTGGTCTGAAAATATGGCAGAGGTTTTGTTGGGAGGCCAATGCTGCAAACTTTGTAACATGATATTAAGATGGTAATAAACGTCGCTCGTTGAGATTCTGTTCTGGCCACCAAGTATATTCAGGAGGATGTTTGTTGATATCTTACGTGGAAGGCCAGTATAATTTTCTTCCCTGCTGTGTTTTGAAGTTATCATTTTAGACGTATGTCCTTTGCCCATGCAGTCCCCTCCCCCACACAACATCACAATAGTTCAAGTGGAGCCTCAATTAAGATTTATACACCCTATACGAGTTTTTTAGGAAGAAAGATTTCTTAGCCGCCTTAGTAAAACAGACGTTTGTTGAGTTTACAAACCAGTTTATCACAATTGGGACTCCATGTAAGTGAAGGATCTACCAATACCGAGGTTTTGAAACAAATCAACATTTTCAATCCCGGTCATCCCTAATATAAACGTCCAAGACCCTGATCAAGACGACTAAGTTTTTGTTGCGTAGCAAATGCATAGATTTTGTTTTTTTAACATTGAGGTTAAGTATTGTTTGCAACCATCTTGAAATATGAGCAAGTTCTCTGTTGAGAGTACAATTTTAAACGACCTGAAGTGATTTACCTTTTACAAAATTTGCTGTGTCATCTGCTAACAGGTACACTTTGGGAATCAGTACTCTTTAATTGCGGAACAAATCATTGATAATATACAGTGAAGAGCAAGGGGCCAAGATGACCCTTGCGGAGCACCAAAGTTAACAGCAGCCTTGTTGGAAAATAGTGCCTCCCCTACTTTTGTGACTGATTACGTCATCTTAAATAAGACCTGACCAGTCTAGTTCCCGCCCTGCACTCAATACTCTGTAGCTTTTTAATGAGCAAAAGCGCACTTTATGATGGACCGTGTCCAAAGGCTCCTTTAGTCTAGAAAAACACAGCACCCGTAAGAAAGACCAGTGCTCATGTTGTTAAGTAAATAGTCTGTAACATTAAGAAAGAAAGACAGCTTTGAGTGGAATGAATATGCCTGAACCAGACCTGGTTAGGAGACAATTGTTATTATGATCAATAAACCTTAAAGCTGAGTATGACTAATTTTTCAAAAATTTTTCATAAACACCGGGATGGAACAGATATGGGTCTGTAATTACAGTGGTCCAGAGCTTCCCCTTCTTGAAGATCGGTGATATATCCCTTAATTTCCAGGCAGAGGAACAAGGCCATTTCCAGACTGAGTTTCATTATGTAATGCCAGAGGTTTTGACCCATGTTTTATGGCCAATCTTAAAAAGCTTGGGCTGATGTTTATCAAGACCGTGGCCTTGGCTAACTATCAATATTCTTAAGGATATGATCACATTTTGCACATCCTCAGTTATTCGAGTGAATTGAAAGTGACTGGTGACTGGCAATGTTTCCCTGCTTAGACGATCTTCATAGGTTTGATCGACAACGAATGGCATTTTTGAAAGATTTGTACCTATATTTAGAAAAAAAGCTATTAAATTGATTGGCAATGCTACACATCAGTTACTACTTTGTCCATCAACACGGATACTAGAGATAGGTTTTTCATGTTGAGAGTGGTTGAATAACGGTTTTGCGTGTATCCACAGTTTATGAGAATTCTGTACCCAGCCTCATTAATTGATGTTTCAAAAAACTCCCTCTTCAGCTTAGAGGCTAAGTTTATTGGTCCTGTTCCTGATAGTCCTATTAAGCATCCCAGTCCTTCCTCCGAACCAGTTTTATGAGCCTTAGATTCCATATTAGCCACTCTTGTCTGAATTAAGGTAATCACACTAAACTAAAAACCACGGCGTGTTTATTAGGGATTTTCATTTCCTTAAAGGGTGCATGACTATCACAAACAGGAACAAAGAGGCCTTCAAAAATACTCCATGCCAGATCAGGACCATCAGACACCTCAACGGTACTCCATGGGACATTTTCAAGATCGTTGTCCCTTTACCTCACTTGCCTCTCTCTACCCAGGAGTATAAATGGTAGCCGGCATCTGGGAATGCAAACAGCACTCGCCGTGCGGGAGGAGTGGCGAACCCCCCACACAAACCTTATATGAGGGAGTCTGACCCAAACGCCAATGACAGAGAGATGGGCACTCCGCCTGCGGTGCACCATTTGCATTTTACTGCTGTTCCTGCTGCTGCTGCTGCTGCTACTACTACTACCGCTGCCACTGCCGCTACTGCCACTGTTACTGTTATTGCTGCTGCTTCTGCTACTGATACTGCTGTTGCTTTTGCTAATACTATTGTTACAGCTCATATTCATTTAGCCCCACTTCCCTCAAACGATGTACTTCATGTTTACTAAAATAATGATAATCACTATTATTATAAACATAATCAATATTTATATCATTATTGCTATCTTAGTAATATTATCATACATTTTAGTCTGTCAATATTGTAAGTTTTATAAATCAAAATACAAGGGACCTAGGATCTAATGCGGTCAATTTGGAATATTCCACATGATACGCTTATTATGGAGCTTTACCATCATTGCTTTAAACCAAGAAAAATAAACCAATGTCTCGAAGCCCTATCGAGGTCCATGGGTCTTGATATTCTTAGCTCTTAAAATAACTTTCAGAAACAACAGACATAAGTGAGAGGAACTGATTTTTTTCTGAACGTTTGATATTTTGTTGGAGGATGTTGACCCAATTAATGCATTGACAAAATGCTATCACTCTATTTTGTTGTTTGTGGGGTCAGCCATTTGGCCGGTTGGGATCGGCACACTTCAATTAAAACCAATTTAAGGAAATAAGGTTAAAATTCTAATGCGTACGTTTGAGTATAGCTTTTAAATGGCTGGAATTAGGAGGGGTTAAAATTATTCACTTAATATAAGAATGGGTTCCCCTGTTTGTCTTTATATCCATCCAATAAATACAGTTGATAGAATTTTCCCAAATATCTCATTGCGAGTAACTGATGCGGTACAAAATACAATATGTATAATGGTACAGTGGGTAGGTCCCAGTGGCGTAACGACCGGGGTGGGTAGGGGAAATTGTATAAATTTACTCTGATAAGGTCATATGACAATATACTGGGCCTACATCCGTAATGCAGACAAATCAGAGTCCTATGCTCTTTTTACCGCAGACAATATTAGCACCGTCATTGTTGATCTTGAAAGGTATTATTATTACAATCTTTAAGTACTTCTTTCGTAAGTTTTGATATATGTAGATTACCTGGCTACCTGGCTGCCTACATCATCTCTGGTGATTGGCGACCATACATGCTGACCTTTTGGTCACTTCTCTCCATGCCTTTCTATCCTGTGCCAGTCTCTTGGCTTCTGTATATGTGAGTCCTGTCCATTCCTTGATGTTATCAAACCACTGCTTCTTTTGGCGACCTCTTTTCCTTTTACCTTCCACATATCCTTCAATGATCTGTGCTGCTAACGGGCTCCCACTTCCACGGATTACATGCCCAAAATATCCAGTCTTCAAACTGACGATCTTTCCCAGGATCTCTCTGTTGGTGTTCAATTCTTGCAGGATGCTGACATTGGTTCTTTAGTCTTTCCAACTGATGTTAAGCATTTTTCTCCAAAACCACATTTCTGCCGCCATTATCCTGTCCTTTCCTCATTGTCCAACTTTCTGCTCCATATGTAGATTACAGAAAGGTATATTTTGGGATTGGTTTTAACCAGAGTTAGCCGTGTACAAAATAGGCACCAACTTAGCTGGCTATAGGTGACATCAGAATATATCGTTGCTTGAGTACTTGAAGACCCCCTTCTTTATAGACTTTATAATCTTTATTGAAACTCTGACATGTCTGAGCATTCTAAGCAACAGATACAATATTAATAAGTTAGCCCTCGTCTGCCGAACTGTGATAAAAAGCGTGCTTATTCTAATTATTACGTTTGAGAATACGTGTTGTGTTCTTGCCCTGTAAGGACCAATTATACCGCATTATTCACTCAGGGAAAATCCGAATATTATTCACTCTAGCTGTGGGCAGCTGCCAAAAGGGCTACCCTAAACCCTAATCCTTCCTAAAGTTGATATCGTGGATTATTTCATGCAAAATATTACACGAAGGATGGGCGAGATTGGGAATTTAATGTATATGTGTTTAGCTAAACACAATTAAACTAAAGCCAATAACATGAAATGTTAAATTTGGACTTTTTAAAATGTAATTCGTTATTTTATATAATGTTATACATAAATAATATTTATGAATTCCATGATTGTCTAACATTAACACAATAGGATAATGTGTAAGCAGTACATAAAGTTAGCACCTATACAATATACATTGATCATTTCATTTGAACGAAAGATAGAATTCAGCAAAATGAAATATGTCGATGTAAGTTAAATGGATGATTTTAATGATGCCAAAATCTTAATGTTTTGGGTTAGTTGTGAAGATAAGGCAGAGTATCGTACGATGCCTCTTTAACAATGATCACCGAACGTGAAGCATGACAAGCCCAACAAAAGTGTTCACGAAAAATCCATGTTATGGTACTATCGTGTAAATGATTTACTACGTAAGTGAAACTTGTAAGCTTTCGTGCTTCTGATTATGAGAGTAATTGCCAAATACGAAACTTTATTTATAAACAATAGATGTACCCAGATATATAAGAGGTGAATGGTTCCATGGCTGTGCATTGACCTCACATCATATGAATACTTTCTATGTTGTATTCATGTCTTACTTGATCATTACTTGATCAATGACACATTTCTTATGGCGTAGGCCATATTTCATGTGGCGTTATGTGGCGTACGCCCTGCAATTGTTCTCGGTCTTAAGATTTTGGTACCGTTGAATTTGTTTTTAATGAACTAATAATATTTCGAATTGGTCAACTCTAGATGATTAAATAATTAAAATCAGAGGGTTGCGATCTATTAGAGCTCGTTTGTACCGGTAAAACTCGATTTTTCATCAAGTGTTTTTGAATTCTCTTTGCTTGTTTGGATTCTCTTTACTTATTGTATAAATAATTTACTACTTAAGTGAAACCTGTGAGCTTTCGTGCTTCTGGTTATGAGAGTAATTGCCAAATACGAAACTTTATTTATAAACAATAGAAGTACCAAGATATATAAGAGGTGAATGGTTTCATGTCTATTAAAGCAACATTGACACATTTCATGCGGGGTACGCCACATTTCATATGGCGTATACGCCACATTTTATGTGGCATACGCCCTGCAATTGTTTTCGGTGTTAAGATTTTGGTACCGTTGAATTTGTTTTTAATGATCTAATACTCCTTCAAATTGGCTAACTGTAGATGATGTACATGTCTTGAATAATTCTTTAATAATTAAAATCGGAGGTCGTGATCTATTAGAGCTCGTTTGTACCGGTGAAACTCGATTTTTCATCAAGTGCTTTTGAATTCTCTTTGCTTGTTTGGATTTAAAGTGAAGTTGGTACTATTTTGAAGGTATTTAATCTTTAATGTGAGAGCAAAGTCAGAGAAAAATTTTGTTTTGTTAAATTTCTCCAGAAATTACAAAATATTGCTTTTAATATCAGAAGCAGTTTGAAATGTAGTTAATCTTTAATTTGAGAGCAAAGTCAGAGAAAAATTTTGTTTTGTTAAATTTCTCCAGAAATTACAAAATATTGCTTTTAATATCAGAAGCAGTTTGAAATGTCTATACTTAAGAATTCCGATCAAGACAAGCGCCGGTTATAATATTTATGAGCATTGACTAATGTCATGCTACTTTCATCTGATTAATAACAAATATATATTTAATTGTGATCAAATATAAAATCGTTTTATACTGGATTCACTTCCATATTAATTTTATATTTTTTTGATTATGTACAATATATGAATTAACGAGGACTTGTACATCTATACTTTGTTTGTATACATTGTGGACAGAAAGCGAAACTCATGTAAACATTCGAGTGAAAATGAAAATATTCCCTACTATGTCCTACCTATATCGTGACAGTTTGGTTATGCGCTGTAATGTTATTACACGCAACGATCCTGCGCTGCTGTTCAAGAGACAGAGCAGCTACGATTTTTGCTTTGAGATCTGTACTTCACTTGCAACCTTGATCGCGCACAGTGTAGTACGCTCCTGTCAATTGCTCAGTTTACTATCCATTTAGTTGGATTACTTGCAGATGTATCTATCTATGTGACTGATGGTCGCATAACCCGAGAGTTAACAATACGACTGAATTAACGACATGAAACGTTTTCAAACACATCGATTTCAAGTCGTGCGTCTTGTGCTGTGAATGTTGTTCCGTGATTGTTCGTAGTTTGTGACGGAGTAGAGTTTGCGATGTACTCAAAGGAATACAATCAGGTTTGTAAACCTCCTTTTGTATAAGTGTATGGTCGTGCGTGAATGTGAGGGTTGCGAGAGTTCCTGCTGTGGTGGTACAGGTTTACAACCGGAGATCCAACAGAAAAATCCTTCGAACAATAGTCGGAAGGGTTTCTTTTGTCTACTGACGGTTATCCATTGCTGTTTATTCTGTAATAACAATAGGCGGTTCTTTTGATGTTCCCGGAAGTATAGGTAGGGTGAGTGTGTGTTTTTGTATTTGTGAACCTATGTAGTTGTACATCGGTCTGCAAAGAACAGACCAATAAAGTTCGCTTTATTTCGTTGTCACTGTTTAAAAATATTCAAACTTTGGGTAACTATGCAAAGTCAAAATTGTTCAGCAATAAAAAATACCATGATTTATTAAGCCACATTTATAATGGCGTTGATTATAAAATGTTGCTAAATCTTCCTTTTACTCAACAATTGATATTGTTCGGAGCAATCGCAATAAATTGTTTGTTGATTATTGAATACACGGGTTTCTTTGCACGCGTGGAGTATGTGTGTATCTATGTGTGTGTCTGTGTGTGTCAGTGTGTACACGTGTTTTGTCTCTGTGCAATAGCAAATTCTTGAGATTTCAATGTCAATTTTTATATATTATGGTACACCTTTAATTGCGCCTCTATTCGTTTCTTCGTGTCTACATTGAGGCTTTTAGAAGGTTTTAATGTTTTAGAATGTAAAACACCAACGCTACATACACGTTCTGATAAAGATCAGTTTTCACATAACTGATACATGGATATCCATGGATCGAGTGTCTATATTATAGCTACAGACATGTTAGTCTATCTTCATTAGAGTTTAAACAACTCACGTCTATGATAATCAATCATTCATTTATTCAATTTATCGGTTCAAAAACATGCCACAACTAGACACGAGATTGGAGATTTATACTGAGTACCATAAAATGGGAAACATTCTGCGGTATTAGGACCATTGACTGCGACATGCATTTTTTGTTCATATCCCAGCCGTATCACCTATATACCGTAACCATTTTGATATGTTATTAGATACTTTCATGGAATGATGTTTAGATATTTATATAAATATACCACATGGGTCTATTTAGTGGCGGATCGGGACACATTTACTCTGGAGTTAGCTGTAAATGTCCAATTGGTTCTTAAACTTGTACAATTGTACGTGTTATCTTACACGTCTGAGATGGCGCATGTAAGAATATGGCCAAGTGGTCTAAGGTTATACATGTAACCTTATATGTCTAGGAAAGCGATCCATATGTACACCACCCAAAATTTATCCTTAACTATCATTCTAAAACCCTAATGAGTAATCATAAGTATAATTTTTAAGGGGAGAAACATGGTACTCTTACCTGATGAAATGCTTTGGATCGCTTAGCCATGATCCTACAAGCTTAGATGCGTCTTAGCTGTGTAATATTACAAGTGGAATCGTAGACGTAGAATTTTACGACCAATTTGCCATTCATACGAGGAAGAAGTTGTCGTTAGCCATTTTCCGTTTTGGTTCATTCGTTTGGTCTTGCTTTCGTTCCTTCAAAAACATAAATCGGGTGTCAATGAATAGAGAAAATAAATTCTATTTTAATGGATAGATCCACGAACAAAGGAATTCTTTGAGTACACACCTTGAGCATGGCTTCCAAACATCTTTAGCGTGTATCAATAAAAACGTAGGATTGGAATAAAAATATATTAAAATGTAAACCACCACTGTTCATTATGATGTTAAAACATCTTTTGAAAAGAACATCTCCTACTCTTCACTATGTTTTTACCTCATCTTATTTCAACACTCCTGTCCAGAGATACTGTGGATAGGAAGAGGGGTTATAAATTCCAAGCGGATCCGATTTGTGAAATCACAGATATCTAATCTAATTTTTAATTATGAAGAAGCTGTGTACATTGTTTGAACTGTAAATTTTCTTGATATCTATAAAGTGGAAGAGAACTTCTATTTTGATTTCTCGACAATTAGTCGAGGAAAGTAATGGATATGAATTATTGTGATCATAGATTTCCCATGTAAGTATTTCAACTTCTGATCCACTTTGCTGTCTTTTAACACAAGGTGCAATATCATGTCCAAAACTGGATTAAAAATGTCAATTGTTTGACATAACCTGAAACCATTTTTCCGTGGAATACAATTACTTGCAAACATGGTATTGCTTGGTACGCAATACAAACATAATCCAGATGATAGCTAATGGATTGTTTTGCTTCAGTTCAGCACATCTTTTGCTTTAAAGTTTTTAAAAATATTTACTCAACCCAGACAATCAAAGACTGTCACATACTGTCGTAAACACTTTTTAAAATGAACAATTAATTGAAAGTGAACATGAGACTGGTTAGTTCACCAGCATCTGAAGGAAATCAAAATCTTCTAATTGTCGATAAATCAAAACAGAAGTGGTGGTTGTTGCGTGCGTGAACGATAACAGTGCATGATTACTGTAAGATGATGTGCTCTATTCAATATCAATCGTATAATCGAAAACGCTAGAAATTACAAGCTATTTATGGGTCTTTGGACTACGTGGTCTAGACGAAAGGTGCTTCGAATAGACAATATTTATTTAACCCTTCCACGCCTGGTAGATTTTGTATAAGTTATAACACCTAAGTCAATACGTAAAAAAAACACTGACCTAAGACTCATTTGATGCAGATATCGTGTTGATTTCGAATATGGTAATGCAAATGCATAATTTTGAAATTTGTGACAATATTTAACAAAAATGATCCTGAGGGACTACGGTCTCCCGCAGGGCACAAAATCGGTTAAAAGAACAACATTAAAATGAAGATAGAGAGGCAAAATTTTGGGTTGCACTTCTTTGTTATTCTTCAAATATTGTACGAAACCTGCTGAAGTTTTATATATCTTTGGAAAACGGTAATAAGGAATCCTTTAGGTTTGAGGTAGCACCATTTTAAATAAACTGTATTGAATTTCGCGTAAATTTGGTAATACAGTAATATCTATCCGATATTTGATAGCAATAATGTTAAATTGAATACGGGCTGATGCAAGACCTTTTAATGTTCACAGTCTGAAATTTAATAATGAGATTAAACAAACTTAGTCTGAAAATGAAAACAAAAATAAAATCAATTCATTTTAAACAGGTGTATTGTAAGTTATGATATGCCACAAGTGAGTTAAAGGGAAATGCGTTAAAAACACGAATACGTGACATACACACACTGGCCTAAAGTATTGCAACATGCAGAAAAAGAATTTATGTTCAAAAATTGATTTCAATTTGTACCAGGAGTTCTTGACTACACATCACGTAATTATTGTCAAAGTTATGCTTTTCAAACAGATGCTGTTTCTCAGAATCAAACAGTGCGAAAAACGATTGATTTGATCGTCATGTTCTCTAAATATGCCGGGTTAAATAAGCTCTTTAATGATAATTTGCTGATTGCACTCTAGAAGGAATACAGGTACAGGAACGTGAAAAATGGCTGCAAAAATAGTCTCTAAATGAATTGTATGGGTTTGTCAGGGTCTACTGTAAAATGTTTAGGGCGAAAATCTAAGTGGTTATATGGACCGCAAATGAAATAATGTCAATAGATGATGGGAACACGTCCATTGGACTCAGAAAATCTGATGCCAAGAAAAAGGTCATGTGATAAAGTAAAAAACAACTTTTAATCGTACCGTTGACATTGTGCTGTTTGTCATGCATTTTGAACGCGTAATTAGACATGGTTTACGTAAACCACATAATTTATCATTCGAATTGCATTTCGGATGTCTCCGAATTTCCCGAATGTTTTAAAGACCACTGCCTTCCATTGACTTTCTCAATTTCAGACCACACGACCACTCCAATTTTCTTCTGTTAACTTTTTAAGTAAACCCTAACGAACCCATAGAATCCATTAAGCGGTACTTTGATGCCATTGCTTCTGTTTTTATGTCTGTATTCTTTCTAGAGTGCAATTGCAAGTTTATCGTTCGCCATCTCCCTTTAATCCGCCATAAGGGAACATGACAATCAAATCAAACGTTTGTCGCCCTCTTGGATTCTGGGGAATAACATCTGTATGAAAAACACAACTTTGGCATTCTTACGTAATGTGTGGTCAAGAATTCATGGTATGATTTGAAATCAATTTGTGATTTTGAATTTGTTTTTCTGCAGTTGCAAAATACTTTTGGCTCGTGTGTGTATTTGATTTAATCAAAATCATAACTCGTTTGACGGAATTTTTTTTTAAATCACTACACTGTTAAAATTTCCGTAAATTAAGAAAACAGATTTTCCGTAAATTTACGGAAAATCTGTTTTACAAAAACAATAAAAATAAAAAACAAAAAACATAAAAAATGTTAATTTACGGAAATAATTTCAAAAATTTCTGGCAGCAATATTCCGGACTTTTTTTTTTTTGGTTCCGTAATTTTAAATTACGGAAAAATTCTGTTTTTCCATAATATGAGACAAATTTCTTGTAAAATTACTGTCAAATTTCCGTTAACTGACAGAAATTTCTGTAAATTTACCCTTAAAAATGACTGGAAATACTGCTGCCAGAAATTTCCGTAAATTTACGGAAACTTTTTTAACAGTGTACCGTACCTATGTTAGGTAATCCCCTAAGAAATTGAAGTGTCTTGTTACCAATTCTTTCTTTCTTTCTTTCTTACTGTCTTTCTTGTATTTATTTGAGGCATAATTAATATTTTAGTGACCCATAATGGCTATGCTTCAACGAGTTGGCAGTCATATTTAATCGAGAATTTGGTTGGAATTGCAGGCGGAGTTTTTCAACTTATATATTCACTCTTACAGGTTTTAACTACACGATATTGGCTCTAGCATTGATCCCTATCACCTGAGCTCATTTTGAAACAGGATATTTTATTCCTGCTCTTACGGGATTCTTTCTATAAGGGCGAGAAGAAGAATGAGTTGAGATAATTATGTGTGTGTGGCTTTCACAAAGAAATCGGCATGGTAGTGATACGGTTATGGCCAGCTAAAAGGGTCATGACGTATTGGTCATACGCGTTGCTTTCATTAGTAACTCGTTGCTTAGCTTACTAATCAGAAAATGCGTTGCTTTGAGACAATATTTAACGCGTTCTTTCATTAGCAACGCGTTACTTTTGCACTTTTCTGATTGGCTGGCTAAGCAACGTGTTGCTTTTATTAGCAGCAACCATTAGCAACGCGTTGCTTTCATTAGCAACTCGTTGCTTAGCTTACCAATCAGGTAAGTGAAAAAACAACGCGTTTCTTTCAGACAATACTTAACGCGTTGCTTTCACTAGCAACGCGTTGCTTTTGGCTTAACCACGTGTTGCTTTTGCACTTTTCTGATTGGCTGGCTAAGCAACGCGTTGCTTTTATTACTTTTCCACTTTTCTGATTGGTTAGCTTAGAAAGGCGTTGTTCTTTATTTACTTTTCTGATTGTTGTCTAAGCAGCGCCTTGCTAATGAAAGCAAGGCGTTGTCAGTGGCGTAACAGGCGGGGGGGGGGGGCAGTGGGGGCAGGTGCCCCCCCTTGACGACTTGGCCGGGAAATCGAAACATCGCAAACATTAGGCTTAAATCAGCCGTGTTTAGCCTCTGGCCGGGAAAATTGGCCTTTTGACCCCCCCCCCCCCCAAAAAAAAAGAGGGAACATTTCCGAAAACTGGGAAATTTGCCCCCTCAGAGCGGGCAGGCCCGTTACGCCACTGGGCGTTGTTTAAAGATGCAACGAGAAAATTCTGATTTTGGCTATATTCTCGAGCATGTTTCAATTGTTTAATGTCATCAATATTATCCTTTAAGCCCAGAATGCTCAATGATCGCAATTTCAGTCATTGTTTTCCGTGACCATTATTTCAAATTAGTATAAAAAATGCATACAAATGAGTCCAAACAAGCTAGTCTTGGTTATTTTTTTGAGATAGCTTCCTAATTGGATCACATGTCACTTGACCACAGCTTCTTTAGAAGCCATCCCAAAACTCTAATCCATGTGCTTTAAACTATTACTGAATCTTCCAGTATTGAAAGGATCAGGATAATATTGTTTCGCTCTAAAACGGCTATGAATATTTTACCAACTGTTTTCTGAGCGTCTGGCCTCTACATTATACGTATCACGTAGTCCAATTTACCATTGTTTCCCTTAATTTATTTAAGAATGAATTATTCAATTTGCCAATGGTGTAGCCATACGCGGCTGTCCTAAACAGGCAGCGCTACTCAGTGGTATTGCATTTTTATATACACATATGGTAAGATCCGTCTTAAATTGTTACATTGTACAAGTTGCCGACCATAATATTATTATTACTGAAAATTAACTAATTTTGCCATACACCACGCTTAGATATCATAATTGGTTACAAAATTGGGCACTTTGATATCGCAAAAGCACATGATAACATTTGTTAAAAGCACGTAATACCACATTTGCTGCTATTGTAACGGTCCATAAGTTATTAGCAGGCACCCGTTACTAATATTGCTAAGTTATGTCGTCAATTTATGATTCAATTTACTTTGATATATAGTCGATAATTCGCATTAATTATCTGGTTCATGTGTGAAATAGCAGTTAATAACTCTTAATTGCGATTTAGTGGCGCCATTTGTATTATTGCATTAGTTCTCTTGATTTGACTTTATCTGCTTTTATGGTTTCCTACAATCACCTATTAAAATTCGCACTGTTGTATGACCCATTTCTCCACATTATCTAAGTCAGCCAAAGCTGGGTTATTTTGCAATATCGTTAAACGCTATCTACATTTTGAATTTTGATGATTTACAAAAGTTATACTTATTCCATAGCACCTTTTTAGTTAGAACAAAAAAGTAATAATCCATGGTGTATTTAATCACTTTTGTTCAACTAAAGGAGAATCAACTGGCGACACTTTTTAACTTAGCAATGGTACCACATGAATGGAACATTTATGAAAATGTATCAATTTTCAAAAGACTAGCTAATTTTTGTACTCGTATAGAAGATTGTTCTAATCATTTTTTTATGTTATTCAATTAAAATCAATTTGCCAAACATACTTATATTTTTGGGGTCTAACAATAGTTTCTAAAATTAGAGCCTGCTACAGATGGAAGGAAATTTGTATATATCCATTAAAAGTCAGTATCATTCGAGCAGAAAGACCATGCAATCAATCGATTATATTTCTGAAGACCCTTCATTTGAATACATAAATTTAACTCGTATTAAACAGCCATTTCTCAAAGTCGAATATATGTTGTACCAGTCTCAAATTTCTTAAAACCTTTTTTTTATGATCTCTCCAACCAAATCTATTCTTTGGCATTTTCGTAATGTTTCAAATACGATAGCAATATGTTTATCTGCTTAGCTGTCTCTCTGTCTCTCTCGCTTTCAATATCTGTTTTTCGCTGTTTTTTGTCAGTCGATCTGTTTCTCCTTTGTCCTGGAGGCATTTTGCGTTAGATCTGTTTCTAGGCTTATAACATACAAGCGTATAGTAGATTGCTGCTTGATCAAAGGACTTAAAAGTGGGTGACGCATATCGACAACTTCGTCCCCAAACTGCATCAAAATTGAGATGTTGTATCGGGAGAAAATTGGTATTTTTTCCTCATAACCTCAGTGAAATATAAGGCCCAGGAAATGTTTCCTTTTGATGTTATGAACATTAGTTAGCACACACTGTCCTATGGGCCAATGTAATTTGATACACATTTGGCTTCTAACGGCTGGACCGATTTAATTGAAAATTTGTAATCAGGTGTTTTTGGTGATATCCTTCCATGTGAGGGAGAAAACATAAAATCGGATCATGATCAGGTCACCCACCTTTAACTCCTTTATAACTGATCAGAGCCGAATCTTTTGGTTGTAAATTTGTGTGAGCCAGAGAATGAAAAATAAAAGTTCTGAAATGCATCTTTAATTCGCCATCTGTTACCAATTTAAAACAAAGAGGTAATAAAGGATAATGCATGAGTGCATTGCATTCGCTGGTATATTGCACTGATTAATACCATTGCCATGTCTTCGCGGAGTCGTGGTAAGCACGGGCGCTTCGAGTTTTTTTCACCCCACCTGAACCCATTGTACAAGCGCCTTAACTTAGGAAAAGCCAATGCAGCCGTGCATTAGTGGAAAGTAAATGCAGGCGTGAATTATTAAATTATTTAATAATGCATGTTGATAATGCATGCTTGCATATTCAACTATATAGGTTGATAATCCACGCATGCCACTCTATTCAAATCGGGTGATAATGTCCCGCATTCCATATTTCATATATGAGGTCAGCGTGCATTTCGCGAACATAGCCTGAACCAGAAAAAAAAAAAAAAAAGAAAACAGAAAGCCATCACTTGAAATAATGATGCCAGTGGGTCGTGCAGTTTTTATCATCTTAATATTTGTCATTTGTATTTGTTTATTAATTACTCGCTTGCTAAAATGATTTATAATTTATTATCAATTATTATAATTATTAAATCATGCTACTGCATCCAGTCATATCCTGGGTTAGAAAATCGCAGTCAGAGTATAGTCAGATGGTCAAGGAAATTGTAAGAAAATAGGCAGCCGTTTTTTAGATATTTGTCTCTGGATAATTACAATTTATAAATATAAATTTCTGTCTTAAGAGTATTACCGAAAAAAATAAAATTTCATGTTTTGTTGATTTTCTTCAAAATTGTGAAATTTAAAAAAGTGCCTTTTCCTACTAAAATTATCATTTATATGGTCAAGGCCAATATTGAACAAGTTATGACAAGAAATATGTAACCAATTTTAAAATGCAACACTTCCATTGCACTGAGCAACTCCTCAATTTGCGCCGAACTCATGAGCATACACTCAGGGTTTACGAAATGAGTTTCTAGAATGGTGGAGATCGCTGGTCCATAACCTAGATGCCCTAAAGCATCTGCAGTAGAAGGAAGGTTTACTTGCATTACGCGTGGCGCATACTTGTACGTGAAATGTTGATGTTGTTTCGCTGGACCATGTAGGGCCAACATAATGTACTCATCACTCACTCACTCACTCACTCACTCACTCACTCACTCACTCACTCGCACACACACTAACACACTAGTTCACTTTAGACTTGGTATATAGATAGTCTTTAACATCTTCATGCTCCTTTGGTAGCGTCAACCTAGAGGTCAAAGGTCATATGAAACAAAATATGAATATCCAGTATAAAGCAGGTCCATCTTGATCATGCGTACCTGGTCTCGCTTGTTCATGGATTACTCGGACGAAAATCAATTCACGTACAATTAGACGCATCGCGTACACAACTATCAAAACCGCCTTGATATATAAAATTAGAATACATGGACATTAGGCTTATAATACATGATGGTAACAGGATCCGTTGTCGGTAGAGCATGTAAGTTCATTAACTTAAACCGTCTAGCATAGGATGTATGAGAAAAAGTGCAGCGTTCTAAGAAGATTCAAATTTATTTTAAACCTATAAGTCTACTGATTTGTTCTTTCTTACATTGATTCTGCTTTCATGCATTCACCCTAATACAATCACTATTTGACATTAAGAACTCTGACTCACCTGGGTTAATAACTATAAATAGCAGTGTTATAGTGCCATTAGGAGAAACGGTGTAATTCACATTGACATGACTACACCGGACCCTTTAATGTGCCCACGGATATAGGTCATGTTTTGAAGATAAAAAAAAAAAATCGAGATTGTCTCAATAGTATAAATGCCAACTGGGAGTTATCGCAAGGTGTGATAATTGAATCAATTCGGTAGGCACTTAAATCTGCATGGCTACTGCCTCGCCATTGCTATTTTTCTTATGACATCAAATATAATAGAGAGATATTTCAAGTGTGTGTAGTGGAATTGGGGGCACTCATGTGATGTGGTTTGTGCTGGGTCGCAAGAGGACCTGATTTCGGTTCGCTCTCACCTATAGACCACTCGTTTTTGAACAATCTCATTAGCCCCTAATGGAATGTGTTCCCAATCACAGCCGGTATTCCCAAAGAAGATCTCGTTTAATACCAGGCGGTGTCCCCAACCAAACGAGCGTCAGACATGCCTTCATTGCATAACAACTCGTGCTACATGTATGTTCATGTCACGTCGCCCATTTTCTACTATTACCAAAACACGAAAAAAATGATTTGCTCTTATTATCGGTTTGGTCATTTTGTGATCCCCATGTCAGATCTGACATATCTGACATATCAGATCTGACACAGCCTAATCGGGAATACCAGTAATAAATGTAGGTAAGGGATGGGCGATAACTGTTAATGTTATTCTCTTCAACAACGTACACTTTAATCTAAACACAGAAAATTTATTGTTTGAACAGACCACCAAAGGAGACTAAGTCAATATCATTCGCGCGGGTGTTCCTAATCGGGGATTCCGGAAAATTGCGTGTCCGCGCAGATTGAATTGCATAAGTCGATGTCAAGAGTTTTTTTTCATGTTCCGTTATTAGACCAGTCTAAACATCTATGTTCACGTCTTTTTTGCCTGCGAATCATTCTGCGAATGAGTTATGGGCCCATATATTTCAATACTATAACAGATACAATTGACGAGTGTGTAACAGTCAGGCCGACCTATTTCAAGATATCAGGCCTTAACATATTTACAAACATTGCTGTTAACTGGTCTATACACTGAAAATGTCAGGGAGGAAGGACGCCTGATGTTCGATACTAGAGTTGGGATTTTGGAGGTTGCCGAGCTCCTGTGGAGCTCTATGGAAAAAATCCCTAAATCGGCATTAATATTTGCCGATTTGATTCTCCAAAATCGCTTGATGAATTCCTCAATTTTTTCCATACCGCAAGAAACGTCATTTTAATCAATTTTTTCTGCGAACTTTTAATTTGTAGAAGAAATTTGGAGAAAAATGCATTTGAAAATTCAATTATCGCGCCATTTCAAAAATCCCTTGACTGCAAGAACGTTATTTATTCAAATTTAGTCTCATTCTCATGTATTTGGTGTCATACCACGCCTATCGACTCCACAAGGTCCGAGCACAAACATATACAAACGCACATGAGAATACAGCGCTCATGCAACATAACGCAGGGGGGGGTAGGACATGCCAACCTAACAGCAACAGCAAATTCAAAACTGCATCACTTCCGGGTGCTAGTCTGTTTCAAAGACTTAACGGTAGGAGGCAGCTATTACGCATATCGAACGGTTACACACAGACTTAACTAAAGACTAGGCCTGGTCACGAATATTTAAATCTAAATGACCGTTATTGGAAATTGCACTATTTTGCAGCGGGGTTAATCCACTAACCCCGACGGATTTTGAAGTCAATAATTTTTCCTTAATTTATCATAATATTACTAAGATCTTTTGAACAAAGGTTTAAAAGATGATTTTTTTAATGTCACTGGGACCGAGGCTGCCATAGTAAACGCATGTAGCAGTTCCCCAAATTACCGTATGGAAATCCCCAATGCCCAAATCGAGCAGATCGTGTCCTACCCCCCTGACACAACGTATACCCGACGTATTGACAGGATAGGGCTCATGTGGAACCACATTTTGATCAAATTCCTTTCCAAGACCTGATTTTTCATAGTTGATCGCATGTTTCGTGAAGTTAACGTATAGGATTCGTTTTATGGGTGTGACTTTTTGCAGCAAACCGTTTTCCCGCACTTTATGGACAGAAAAATGACCCTATGATCGTGAGCCTTTAACACCAAACTCTATATATATTGTTTACTACTGGGTTTTATAGGGAGTGCTAATTTTCCTAATTGTCGTACGTGTTGTTACACAGAGATGGCAAATTCGCCCCCCCCCGATACGTTCTAGCAATCCAGAGATTTTTGAAATGGCGCGAAAATTTAATTTTCAAATGCATTTGTGTCAAAATTTCTTCGCAGAAGAAAATTGCTTAAAATGATGTCTTTTTAAAATCGGGAAGTAAAAAAAAAAATCATGTTAATCAACCCCTTTTGGGACTCTTCCCTGCGACTGGGATATTTTTCACTTCCACTGTGATCGGGACATTTGTTACACCTACCGGGAACTTTCCCCCTCGGAACCACCGGGCCGGCTACGCGCCTGTACTCACGGGTGTTGGCGGGAGATTAGGCAACCCGGTTCATCACACTTCCTGGTGAACTTGATCGTCTGAAATGTTTGGTAAGCACCAACATCAGTACAGCAGTGCAGGATTGGGTTGACTGGCTGTGCTGTATTTATTCTTTTGGGGAAGAAATACACCACTTTTCATTCATAAACGCATTTCTCAACAAACAAAAACAAACTTAAAAAAAAGTTTCACTCACAAGAAGGGAAACTGAGACCATTTTTTTGGTCTAATCAGCATTTTGATGTCCACGTTGTGCAACACCTTTTGTCATATAAATCCTATCTCGAGCGGTGTGTAGAATATCACGGAATTCCTCCTTGACATGAAAGTAATCACACACTCGACAACTCCATGTTTACTTACTCTCAAGTGTAGATTTATAATATCAACCAATCTTGGCTATCTCTTTGGTCAATGCAAACTCTCGGTCTTGAATTATCACCCTAAAATCACAACTTATATACACTTCCATTGGAAGCTTCTAGAATCCCCAAGTATTACATAATTTACACTTGGCACAGTAATAGTATCTATACATCCATGTATTGTAGTATTAGCCAATGGGACTTCTCACAGATTACAATCATCCCTATAAATAGTCTACAGATAGAGACTTCTCTACCCTTGTGGATTATTCTAGAAAATTCACCAGTATTATAATGTTCCAAATGCTTTTCTGGAACTTTCTTCTTACTAGCCCTATTACCCCATATAAAATATGATTGAGTTTTCTAGAACATTTTGAATGCTAAAATATACTGTAAATGGGAAAGGAATGTGAATATTTCACACCTTTGAAATTTGTTTTAGGATGGGATTGCCTAGCAGTTATTTGGAGTATGTTTATGATGTTTATCTCTGGTTTATGTCTAGTTTATGTCTAGTTATTTGTACCAGTCGTCCTCAATCTTGAGTTGTTTTACCAGATTGATAGTTCCATATTAAATACAGGATGTGCTTATTATTTAAGACTAGTGTGTAATTTATTAAAGTTCATCAGCAACACCTCTCTTGACATTGCGGTGCGACAATTCCTCACAAATTCGTAATTACGTGAATCCAGTATGTCTATCTAAGACTATTCCCTGTTTACTGGTAGTGTCTTATCAATACGGCATCTTTTTTGCCTCGGAACATTGCTGAGGGAGTTTGGGGGTTCAGGGGTAGAGTTATTTATATTTCATGATATCTTACACATTGGTAACACCGGAAATATCCACAAATAAATTGCTACAGGTTTTATTTGTTTTTCCTTTTTTGTTCTACGTGATAAACACTTGAACACTTCAATGTGATGAAAAGGCTATCTTGTATTGTTGTATTTTCATACCCTAAGGGCGTATTGTCAGAGCCATCGCAAGTTTATCTTATTGGATTTTGCTTAGAGCGCTTAACTACAATCTATTGATTCGGTACTTGTTATCAGAGTTACCATCTTAGCAAAAAGCTCGTCTATGTCCTGATAGCTAGCATTGTATTGTGAAACTCCGCCCTTACTGCCCATGTCTTGTGGAGATGGAGATATTTCGCAGAAACCAATATTATATTTGGTGCTATAAAACATGTCTGCAACGTCTACGACATACGCGTTGCGGCGTCCAAGTTCGGGAATGTTACCCTCCAATACAAGAATACAAGAATGCCAACAGATACGTACCACGTGACCTACCCTTTCCAAAGGTGCGGGACGGGCCGACGTTTCAAAGCAAGCAAGCAAACAAGCAAACCAACCAAAAGCTACCAAACGGCTATCACGTCACACGTGGAACTATCGGGTAAATCTATAGTTTTTGAATCATATTAAAAAATAGTTGTGGGCCAGAGCATAGCTGGCACGACGACTTTGCAATCCGTTGTGTGTGTATGAGTGTGTCCGTGTGTGTTTGTGTGTGTGTGTGTGTGTGTGTGTGCAGGGGTGTGTGTGTGTGTGTATGTGAGCGCAAAAGCCGAGAACCACGAAATTCTAGTTGTTTATATATGATCAGCATGATCACATCCTTTTTCCTTACGATCCGCCACTCTGCTCTTTGGCGGCAATATACTTTGCAGAAAATTTTTTTTTTTTTTTTTTTTCATATCATCGTTGAACTGCAACGCTTCTTGTGGACATTAGTGGACATTCTTGAGGACAATAAGTATCAGTTATATAAATTGTGTGTAATTGTGTGATTTTGATTTATGTACTTTTGTTTTGGACATTCCAAATTCTTGAACCAAATCAAGTAAAGATCATTAAAATCTGTTCTATTATATAAAATTCAGATCACTTGTGCACAAGGCTCATTTATTTGTGTTTGAAAGGTATTTCTGACCTTAGGCGTCCACGAGACGTCATAACAGTGTGTATGTGAGCGCGAAAGCCGAGAACCGCGAAATTCTAGTTGTTTATATATGATCAGCATGATCACATCCTTTTTCCTTACGATCCGCCACTCTGCTCTTTGGCGGCAATATACTTTGCAGAAAATCTACAAATGCAATAAAAAGACAAACCATGGTCTTTCGTGCCAATTTAATGAACATTTTACTACGCGCATACGTAAATGTTTATTGTACTCGAATGAATGGAGTTGTGGCCCGTCAAAGATTAGCAAAGTCAAAATATATCACATGGTTACTAGTTAGTGATCAACTGCTCACCTCGGAAAACTACGCCAACGAGGGCTGGCGAAGCCCGAGGGTGAGCAATGATCTAATTGGCGAAAGTTTTAGTTTAAATTTACTATTTCGTATCCCTACAGCTGCATTGAGCTCTTATCTAAATTTTATTCCACAGCACCAGTAGCAAATTATGTCTCTATCTGCTTTTCTGGTTAAAGAAAGTCTTCCCATGTACAACCGCATTGCACAAGAAATTCCCGTCGACTGACCCGTCTCACATAGTCCATCTAGAAGGACCCTCGCCTCGTCCCTCCCTGTGTCCATCCCCCTGTGACCTAGCCACCTCCGCGCTCGGTGCGAGGTCAGTGGGAAAACGAGAGTCCTTCTAGATGGACTACATGGAACCAGCGTAGTTAGCCGTGACGTCAGCGGTTGTTGATTCGCACTGGAAGACATTTTAGGGCTTTGAGAAGCAAATTTATTCGTTGGATTTTGACATGAAAGAGGTAAAAAATCTGCGATTAGAGTGAATATTTTTTTTTTTTTTTTTTTTTTTCTACAAATGCAATAAAAAGACAAACCATGGTCTTTCGTGCCAATTTAATGAACATTTTACTACGCGCATACGTAAATGTTTATTGTACTCGAATGAAAGGAGTTGTGGCCCGTCAAAGATTAGCAAAGTCAAACATATATCCCCCCAAAAACATGGTTACTAGTACCGCTTACGAACGCGGTGAACAGGTTATTTCAGGAACACTCAGCTACCATTCGGCGTCGGAAGCATTTTGACTTTGGGGTACCGCTGTGGTGGGGCGCCACCTATTTCCCTTCCGGGGCGAACTTCTTATTAACTTATGTAGGTAACTTTAATCACATACGTAAGCATTATGGCATTTTGAACATGTTAGACATCGCGATTCACAGGACTGGAACTTCAATTTGTCTAGAAAAAAAGTAGGTATAGACCAATAAAGATTTAAAAATTTAAGGTTCTTTAATGTTAAGGGGTGGGGGTGGGGAGGTGTACCCCTTCCAGAGCGAAAGCGGAAACCCTTGCAATGTTTATTTTCCAAAGCACGTTTTCTCGTGACAAATTGATGGAACAAATTTTAAATTAGCAAAGTGATCACTTTATAATGAATTATAGTTATATAAGATCAACAGTCTTAAAAAGTAAAATTAATGGGCAAGGTTTATTTGAACGAACCACAAGTCAATTGACCTTGTAGAGTTCATATATGAAGCGGCAGGGGTGGATGTGGGAGAGGTGGCTCTCTTTGGCGCGAAGCGCGGAACCCTTGCAATGTTCAGTTTCCAAAGTACGTTTTCTCGTGAAAATTTGATGGAGACAATTTGAAATTAGCAAAGGTTCACTTATAATGAATAAAGTCATTTAAGATCAACGGTCTTAAAAAGTAAAATTGAGTTAATGGGTAAAGTTTATTCGAAACGAACCACAAGTCAATTGACCTTGTAGAGTTCATATATATATGAAGCGGCAGGGGTGGATGTGGGAGAGGTGGCTCTCTTTGGCGCGAAGCGCGGAACCCTTGCAATGTTGAAAGTACGTTTTCACGTGGAGATTTGATGGAACAAATTTGAAATAAGCAAAAGGTTCACATTATAGTTATATAAGATCAAAGGCCTTAAAATGTAAAAAAGTAGTTAATGGGTAAGGTTTTATGTAATGCTGTTAAGACCCCCAATTTCAGCATCGTTCTCACCCAGTGACCCATTATTTTCTGATGTCATCACTATCACCCAAACACCTCCAATTTTGGGAGTATTTTGAAAATGTTCACCCAAAAGACCCCATTTTTTTGAAAATTTTGCAAGGATTCTGTAAATTTGTTCTAACAGGTGGTATTAATTCATTACTTTGCTGGACAACCAGAACAAGGGCGCCATTGTTTATTAGACTTCTGCAAATTTTCTTCCTGTGAGCGACATCCGTTTATTACTTTATTGGATAACCAGTATAAGGGGTACCATTGCTTGTTAAACTTTTGCATTTTTTCAAGGGACGGCAGCAGTTTATGACTCATGGGATGACCAATGGCCCAATTGCTTGGTAGACTTCTGCAAATTGCTTCTATTGGGCGACATACACACGGATCGTCCCAGCTAATTAGAGCCGATTGTGTGTCACCTAGCGTGCTCTCAAGTTTGTTGGGAACTTGGTCGCCGAGTAATAGACTGTGCAATTATTCAGTGTCGACATAAGTTAATAAGTTTATAACCAGTTTAAGAGGCATCAAGTGCTTGTTAAATGTTCGCAGTTTTGTTTTTCAACAGGTTCAAGGGGCGGATCAGTTTGATTCACTATATGACCAGTGCTCCAATTGCTGTTAAACTTTTGTAAATTCCTTTAAACGTCAGACCAGACCCATTAGTTCTTACAATTTATTGCATAGCCAGAAGAGGTTGCGCCACCCTTGCTTATTAGACTTCTGCAAATTTGCTTAATGCTTAAGGCGTCATTAATTCATCATTATACTTATTGGATACCAGAATAATGGCTCCGCTTGCTTGGTTAGACCTCTACTACAATTTGCTTCTAAAGGGGCAGCGCATCAGTTTAATATTCATTGGATAACCTAAGACAACCTAAGGTCCTCATCGACCTATACAAATTTCTTCTAGTGGCGGATCAGTTCATTACTTCATATTTCACCTGTGCAATTTTATTTCCATATGGTGGCAGAGTGTAACATTTAAAGTGTAGCCTTTTTGCGTACTTACAAATTGCTCTTTTTGCGCATCAAAGGGCGGCATCAAGTTTTCCTTGGCATGGAGGACTTGAAGTATAGAGGTGTCATTGCAGTACTTGTTCCGCAATGTTTCTTTCAAGGGGGAGGACAATCAGTATGACCAGGGTGCTATTGCCCGATTAGACGTCAGCATTTTTGTTTTCAAGGCGGCGTTAGGTACAATCACTGAGACGACCAGTATATGGGGCGTCACTAGAGCAGTTGTGTGTTGAAAGTCGACTTCTTTTCAGTCATATGCATTTAAGGAGGAGCAATCTTTTCCATAATATTTCTGCAAGGTATGCTCTAAGAGGCGGGATCAGTTTATTAGAAACATTTTTGGTGACTAGTATGGGGGCCCATTTTCTACTACAAGAGTTCTGCAAGGTATAGAGAACCGTGTTAGTTCCTACTTAATTGTTGGATGAGTACTCTGAGGGCATTTTGTCATTGCCAGAGTTGTTTTTTTTTATGGAAGCCGCGAAATCAGTGCTGATTACAAGTTTGTGTCTTTTTTTTTCTTAAAGGGGGGGGGGGGGGCGCCAGGGCGAAGAGGGAAAATTATTGTGCCGTACCTGACGTTCTGTCGCCCCGGTTTTCCGACGCCAATGTCAGCTACTCCTAAAATCTCATATCTACGAACAGACACACACACATTGGTGTTTTTTAAAGGAAATGGATTAAGAACGACGGGTATAATGGCAGAAATACAGAAAGTTGACATAATTAAATATTTCCAGTGTAATAGTGACTCTGATATGAGGAACACTTACCTATTACGGGTAGGTATTAAAGTCATGTTACTGAATCACAACACGTACCATCTAAGGGGGTCGATTTTCAATCAGAAGAGTAAGGTATCCAAGCGCCCTGTATCTTCCTTAGCTAAAGAAAACGAAAGATCAATTTATGGAATTACCATTGGTACATAAATAGACGAGTATTTCCCAAATGATATCACAAAAGGAACATTCATGAAATATTTCGATTTCTTAATTTAGAGTGCAGACAAGTGGAAACAAGAATAATAATAGATATATCGATAGTAGGAGCATCAGGTATTTTATAGTAGATAATAATACATTCTGTAAAATTTTAATGTTTTCATTGTTGCCTTACATTGTATGAATCGCGATTATGCATTGCTTTAATCAACTTGACAACCCAAAACAAGGAGAACAATATTGTATGGAATTTTTCGTTGTATCCTTATTTTTTTGTTTACTTGCTTCCTTAATTCTTTGTCAGAAGGAACCACCAACATTTTGAAACCATGTTTACAGGTTGGCGAAATTTAACTTACCAACGGATATCCAGGCGTTAGTCGGCCTTAGAATAAAAGGTTGGTCACCGCTAGGACAAGGCCAATGTATGTGAGTGTTTTTGTTTAAAAAGTTTATTATTTCCACAAAGAAATCTATACTGGATGGTTGCGCTTTCGATACCCTGACAAGATTAGACAAGTGTTTATACAATGGGTAGAATACACTAGAGGAAGTTGTAATCAAAATGGCTGTTACGCTAACAGTGGGTCACAGTTTGGTCACCCGCTGGTTGGTTTTGGAGCAGTGTGCACGAGACATTATCAATCCGGAAGAGAATGTCCACTCCTTTGTCACTATGGACGTGGAGAGATAAGATTTGATGTACAAGCTCGTTAGGTTCCGGACCGTCCCTTTCATGACATCCTAACTCCTTGTTATAATTATGAATTGAGTGGTAGCAACCAATATTCGTAAGATGCCCTCTTTTCTAAGGCAGGGATCATTATTTACGCCAGAGGGGAATAGAGGAGCGGGTGAAATAGAAAAAAATCAACAAGGAGAAAGGGAACATGAACTTAAAATGGAGAAAGAAATTCAATATAATCATCAACGGGGAATGCGGATTTGTTAACGGTACGAAGGGAATGGGAAATTTTTCGCCAAAAAATTGAAATCCTCCACCCCAGGCGTAAATAATGACCGACTACCTAATTGACCTCATCGCTACCTCAAAATAAGCGATTTTCATGGAGCTCGTATAATGGATCAGAATTCATTCCTCTGCACCTATGAATTATTGCTTGTTAAATTTTAATTAGATCAATCAATTCATGCAATGATTGAGAAGGCGGGTTGGCGAGTGTATAAAGGAACCATACATTATACAATGCCATGATTGTTGGAACGATTTAATAATAAAATACGTTAAGAAGGTCCTCTAAATGACAACATTTTGCGAAAGAAAGAAAGCTCATAATTTCAAAGAAATCATCAATACCATGTAACAACCCAGTCTTAATGTCACAGTAGAATGTCTGATTTATAAACGAACATTTTAAAAGGTTGATTTTAATTATGCTCAGAAAAATCCCGGCAATTTTTAATTATGACTATTTTACCTACAATGTATAGGAAATTGGCTCCAGGGATATAGCCGACCGACTCATGAACTGAAGGTCATGGGTTCGAGTTCGAACTGTATTTCTTGGGCATGCATTTGTACATTCTCCAGGGTACTTATAACACAAAAAATATATTTGACACCAAAGACAATATAACAAAACTGTAAATTTACAAGCATAAACACAAGTCAATAAGTTAACTGTATTGTACTAGGGGGAAACCAACGTGTATTTTGCACACGATACAAAAGGACGAGTGCTGAAGTATATAATGAAAGTCGTCTATAGAGTAAATAACAAACATACCAATATGAGTGCCAAACATATCGAACTGGTAAAGTGCAAAGCTCATTAGCATTTTTCGACTTTTTGCGCAATTATTGCGTGTTTTGACAAAAAATATTTCCTCTACTTATAGACAGAGAGCAATTAATTTTGTTGCTGATTTGGTGATGTCGCATTGTCCTCTAAAGGTGCTATAAATTTTTGGTGCCGAAAATCCTTCTGAAAAGTGGCTTTGCTACTGCAATCCCCTCCCACACAAACGAGGTAAAACACCTTGGCCACTCTCGCGATGAGTTTTAGCAACATTTTGTAATTTATTTTAAATTTCTAGAAATGTGTGCTCTAAAAGAAACTACGCCACTTTTGACGAAGTAAGAAACATTTCAATCCATCGTAATATTCATATCCCCCTTAATAATGATACTAATGCGATTGTCGATATCACCACATAACAGTGTATCCAGCTAGATCTATATACGTACAACTTTATATGACAAAATGGAACAATATTCTAACAAAATACATTGACACACCGCCAACCCCGGGGCAGATCTTTATTAGATGAAATTCCATACATTGACATGTTTTCATCCAAACTTGCTATTTTGCTTTATGCATGCACATGTTGGGGATGTCTTTGTACCAGATTTATCACAAATATTATTTATTATCTGGATCGTGTTATGCCTTAAGAGATTTCTCAATTACATACTGTTTTACAGAAGCACCTTGGGGTCAAATATGATCCATCAAACATGTCATAAATATACAATGAGATGTTAGATATTAAGAAAGAGGCAATTCCACAACTAATTATTACACGATGCTATACAGTCAAACGAACCAAATAATGTACATGATGAAATTACATACATCCAAATTAGATGGCCAACTTAAATATGAATAAACAACTTTATTAACATTGCTAGACTATGGATGAAACATAGTTATTTAAAATAATATTTAAGGCACTTTCAGGGTTGGAAAATTAGGTTGGAACCAGATTTTTCAATTGTACAATAAAAATAGACGAAAACATTTTATCATAAGAGAGTGTTACTCTTAAGTTTGTTTTAAATATATACAACCATTTTATCTATTGGCATCATGATCTTTGTATGTGAAAACAAGTGTGCACATCAGAAAGATGCCGCACAATTTACTAGTAAAAAGGGGAGCAATTCAGAAAAGTAAGCTCTTAGTCTTATTTGAGTAAACCATAATCAAAGACGGACATATTTAACCAATCGACTTAAGGTTTATGCAACTTTGATTCTGACTTTACCCAACAAAATTGTTGCTTTTTAATCAATATTAATCATTGGGTTGATTGTATTCGGAAATGCTTAGGTCTAAAGTTCTTCTCAGAAAGAAAATCTGCCAATTGCCAAAAAAGGTCAGAGGCGGCGCAAGGGGGATGGTAGGGCGGCTGCCCCCAGTCTCAAAATTAAAAAAAACAACAAACAAACATAAACAAGGGTTTTGATTAATAATTGCGTTAGATTTAGCTTTTTACATATGAGTTAATCGTGTAATTATTCGGCCTTCCTACGACTTTACCCTGGCGACCCTAATTACAGTAACGTATGCAAAATGAATAACATTGACTCGAATCCTGTAGGATGATCAAGTAAAGGTTCCATATTTTTAAAGTGTAATGTAATAATTTTATAATCTCATGTTTTGTGTATGGTTCAAACAGTCTTGAAAATAAAGGCTTATATCCTTAATTTCAGTTGATTTTGATCGCGCATTTTCTTGTTATAGGCAGATGTTTTTATCACAATGTTAGATCTGGACTAATATACATTCCAGGCTACATAGGCAACTGAGTTGTAATTCCTTTTCTTCTTGCCTATGTCAGTGAACAAATGCATTAAATTTCAAAACCGCCGTTGTAATTCCTGATAAAATATATACGGGAAGTTGAGGAGAAGACGAAATTATAGATCAGGAAAAGTCCTTCAACTTTTGTGCACGTTGCGTCGTGGATGACGTACATAGTCAACAATTTATAAGGGTGATACAATCTTGATGCAATGTCTGGTTTTCTTATAAGATTTTCTACAATAAACAAAACCTAAGCCACCAAGTATGCACGTACCTTAATCGTGTTGGCAAATACAAAAAGAACGAAATGAGGAAACCAAACCTTTGCTGAATCCATAATTAATGAGAAACAACCAACGAGGTGAAAATAACAGATGAGGTATTTGGAAAGCATAATCTGAAACCAGCCGCAGAAGGTGTGAGAATATCCTTGCAGGTGTGGGAGGATATTACAGGATGCAATAGCTCTTGAGACGAATTTACCTTCTGGCGAAATCAGCTTTGTTCGGTGGCGTGACCGAAGTGCCAAAGGAGGTAGTCCATGGCACGTGAGCAACCACGGAAGTACGCTCCTATAGCCGCTGTATATTTCATAATTTTATTTTTGGGAAAATAGAAATGACGTGAACAAGAGCATAGTAGTGGGACAGTATATTGCCTGATTTTTTTTTTTACTAGGGCCTCTATTAAGTTAGATTTCTTGTTGGCAATAGTCATGGAGAGTTCATCTCAGTGGCGGATGGGGGATAGGGGGAGAGCGAAAGGGGCATTTCCCATCCAAGCAAAAATTCTGTAGAAAAAAGGGAAGAAATGAAAGGGAAAAAACAAAAGAGGGGAAGGGAAAACACTAAGGAAAACATCGCAAGAAAACGGGCAATAAACATTTCGGTACACTGCTTACATCTACTATGATTTTGGAGCAATCCATGCGCTGTTAATCAACTCGTTTAACAGAAACATGGCTTAATTTTTTCCCGCGGTGAAATACTTTTATACGGCCGTAAAAAAATAACAGTCGTTTGACGTCCTCAGGTTTTGTGTGAAGTGACGAGTGATGAAGGTTTGTTTATCTATTCTTTACCCTGGGTCCATATTCAGAGGCAAACTTAAGTATTCCTCTGTTAGTCCATATGACCCAATGCACTGAGACGAACTCTCCCTGACTATTGCTCACTTTTTATATTTTTTCATAAGAAGTGGAGCAGTACACATTTCGAGAAAAATTAGAAGGACACTTTTGATTTTAGGATTGGGAGGGTGTGTATGTTTGTAAATTAATCAAGTACGACTAAAACGTCTTTAAGATGACGTTGTGTGATTGACGAATGTAATTTATCGACATTTTATGTGCGAAATATTAAATAAAACTGAAAAGTAAGGGGTATTTTAACAGGTCCAGTAGATTTTAATCTGTTTGTATTCGATGCCTTTTGCATTCTTTTAATGCCTTTTGAAAATAAGAGAAATTCGGGAGGATAGATGTTACTTCTGTACTTAAAAAAACCTGGTAATATGATGTATTTGCTTCAATAAAGTGAAGGAATGAATGCAAATTTACAGAACACTATCTAGATACCTGGAAATTAAAAGGACCATTAAAGTATTTGAAGGGTGTTTTGTGTGCATGGAAGTTGGTATCGGACCGGAATTGTTTTTCGCGCGGTGGCGATTTTTTTCATAATCGGTAAGGCGATTTGTTTTGTGTCACCATCCCCTCCCCCATTGATATCGGAATTCTTTCCCATAAAGCCTTCTGGATTACTCGCTCCAAAGTGGCGCTCTAAGCCTTCGGGGGTTTGCCTTGGCCGTTAGAAGAATTAAATATTATTAAATATTATTATTGTTATTCTAACCTGGTATCGGAACGTACCGAAAGGTGCTAATGAAAAACAGTTACATTCCCAGCTAGTTGTGGATTGTACTCGTTATGCACTTTTTGTTATCATACGCAAAAAACCAAAAAAAAACAACAAAGGATTGTAATAAGCAAATGGTCAAAAAAGAAGAAACGACGATACAATAACATACCAGTAATGAGTAATGACCCGGGTGGTAAATTTTTATAAGAAATTATATGGTAAAAAGGAAAATGAGATAGTGCTAGCATGACTATTACTGATCCCTACAAGATAAAAGTTAAAGATAAACAAATGGAAAATTGCTATTTAAACTAAAAGTTCAATTAAAAAAAAAAAAAAAAAAAAAAAAACATGAATAATGGTAAATCCCTGAGTCCAACGGTTTTACCGTAGAATTTATAAAGGTTATTGGTCTGATTTATAATTTTCTTTGGGTTCAATTAACGCCGCTTTTGAGACCGGCACATGTGACAAAATCGTAAATTGGCAACATATTCTTTGCCAAAGCGAACAACCCAGGAAATCATAGGCAATTGGCGTCCAATTGTCATTTTAAAGTATCATATAAATAATTGTCTTCTGCATCAATTGCGAACTGCATCAAGAGCGTTCTCCCTATATTAAAAAAGAAAGATCAACGGGTTTGTCCCCGGGAGGTATATAGGAGAAAACATACGGTAAATTATGCTATTATTCAATTTTCTGATATCAAGCTTTAAATGGTATGTAGTGGCTTTTAATGATGTTAAAAGGGCGTTTGACACGGTATCTCATTCTTTCATTATAAAAAACGTAATTTGTTTAATTTTGGTCCAGATATTGTAAATGGTTAAAAATATTCTATCGCGAAATGGTATCATCAGTGTGGTTGTAAATGACATATCTTCAAAGTTGTTGAATTGACCAAGGAGGCAGCAGGGTGACACCCTGTCCCAATATTTATTTGTGCGTTGTGCTGAACTTGCTGGCCACGCGATGATAAGAATAATAAGAATATTAAAGGTATTGTGTCAAGATGATGTGGAATGTAAATTAACCAATATGCCGATGATACTACTCCTATACTTGACGGCTCTCGGAGATCATTAGAGGAGACCATGAGACACTTGATTTTTTCACAAAATGGTGGTTTTGAAAATTAAACACTCAACGACGTCTGCCGGTGAGGTGCAACAAAAACAACAATAGGACCTATATGTCCTAATTTTAAATGTAGATATTGGAAATTTGATGGAAAATTTGATATGTGGGGTTACTTTTCACAGATTTTAACGAAATGATGATTTTAACTTATCAAAGTTTTCGATTCAATCAACAGCAAGTCAGAAATGGTCTAAGCGTTCGCTGACCAGTTATTGGCAGAGGTACAGTGTGGTATAAAATCTTAATGTTAGCCAAAATAAATGATATTGGTCAAATGATCCCAAATCCTTCCGATGAGTACCATGAACCATTTAAACCACATTATTTTCAATTCGTTTGGGATGGTACGGCCAGACAAAATTAAACGCTCTCAAATGATAGTAGATCATGATTTGGGGGCCGTGAGATTCCCCCAATCGAGACACAATTGAATGCTCTAAAAATGTCGGCTACGACGATAGCATTAGAATTAGGGAATCAAAAAGGGTTAAATTATTCATAAATTCTCCAATAACTAAAATAAGGATTTACAATTGGTCTAAATAGGTTAATTATGTTAAAAGGTATATAAAAACAATTTTGGTGTTTTTTACTTTTTTATGGTTTTTTAAAAAATAATAATCTCCAATATGAGTGAAACAAATATCGATTGGAAACACTGTGCCACGGAATTACTTGTGGTGGAATGATAAAATCCTTATTGGAACCCAAAACGATACATTACACACACTGCGGGACAAAGGTATTATGTTTATCAATGATTTATTAAATGAAATGAAAATGGTAATTTTTAAATCGCATGAGTAAGTTGTAACGGGCTGAACCCACAATATTTTGTGAATATCAATGTGTTAAATACAGTGTATCTCAAAGACATGGAAATGTTATTGGTCACCATGAAAAGTTAACTTCACCATTCCAACCTAGTGTTCGACAAATTCTATTTAAGTCTAAAAAGGGCTGCAGGGTGTTTTATAATGCCACGTTAAAACATGAAAAAGCACACAATATCAGCTAGTAGTAATGGGAAAGGAAATTAGATATCAATTCCCGGTGAAAGGTGGTTGGTATACCAAATTTGCAGCCTTTTAGATAACAAAAGATACAAATCAATGGTTTCAATTAACAGAATTAAACAATATTTAGCAACAAACCAAAACTGCTATATAAGTTGAATATAAAACAACCTGAAATTAAGTTCCTTATGTTGTTGGAAAATATAGAAAGTATTGAAACAATGTTCTGCAGTGGTAAATATGGTGTAAAGCACTTCTGGAAAAAGCTGGCAAACCTTCCATCAAATAAGGCCAAGTTCATGGTGGCGTTTGTCCGTTATAATTTACTATTGGTTCCTTGAGGGTGATAATGTTTGTTAACGTGATCTTTTACATTGCAACATTCTCACCTATGACAGGTCAGAGTACAAAATTGCAATCCAGACTATATATCATTCAATACAGAACTCAAGAGAACATGAATATAGTAAAATTACTTAGCTTGTAAGTACATATGAAAAGATTATTTGTGATTATAAAACATGGGGACTTGGAAACTATAATGTTATGATATTATGTGTGGATTAATTATTGATCTATAAGTATATAGTTATGTGAATATGTATAGAAATATTATTATTTACCTTATAATAAATGTGTTTATATCGTCACGAAACTTCCAAACAGGCAATCGACCAAAATCACATTTCGAGATATCGGCGATTCAAGTTTCGAGGATTATGAAATTGCATATCTCAAATTTCAACATTTTAGGAAAATGATTATGGGACAGTGGGACAGAAACGTTTCTTCTTTTGAGAACGCTTTCCATCACGTATCCTTTGTTTTCCTTGTCAAATTAATTACAAAGTGATGGTCTGTTTGCAAAAACTACAAAACCTCCTCTGTTTCTATGTCAAAGGACACGAATGCACATTGATCTGTTTGGCGTACTCAAACAGAGTCGATCGAATCGCATCAGGCGGTGGTAATCAAACATGTTGAACATACTTTGCCTGCGGAGGGCGATAGAAATGACATGCTTGACGGTTTTATAAGGTGTCATTGTCTCTTACAGGAAAAATAAGTGCCAGTGAAGATAGAAAGAGGAATGATGAGGGTCTACAATTTTTATTTGGCTTAGAATTGAATTTACTCAAAGATTAATACTCAAGGTAAAATATAATACATCAAGCTATAAATATACAGTATTTCTTTAAATATTACAGTGAATTTGAATGGAAACCTGTAAAAAATGGATTTTACGGTGGTTTTGTTGGAAGAATTGCTGCCAGACTTTTCTGTGTAAATTAATAGAATTTTTTCTGGTAACTTAAGTACCTAATCGATAATTTGAAAATTCATAATACTGAATTGTACGATAATGTTGATTCTCGAAAAAAAATTCGAATAAAAGTTACAGTTGTAGTCGTGTACGCCTCGGTAAAAGGACATAAATTCCATGTATTTGCTGTATTTCCAAATTGTAGCTCGGCCCAAAGTGTAAGACACTAAGGAAATCAAAAGGTTATGTCTAGCGTTTGGAAAAAAAACCCTTGGTTTTTGGGATATTGGACATAATAAATTCCATAAACGTTAAGTGGAGAAGTTGTGATTTATCTGTTTATTGCTTGAAGGTGTAATTTGATACTTTTAGAGTAAACGGAATCAAAAATCCACAGGTTTGTTGAAAAAAAACTTTGACGTAATTATTATTTTGTGCACAATTGACAGTAACTTAATACATGTATGTTTGTGTTATCACTTCTCAAATGAAATAAGGGTTTTTGGAAATTTTTCAGCAACGTATTAGTGCATCATTACAAAATAAAATATGCGTTAACATTATGTCTAAAAACAAATAAAAAATAATAATAACATAAAACTAAAACTGGCGCGATTCAAAACAGATAAACGTAGGCTCCTTTTGCCGTGCTCATCCCCCGGATCGTCGCTTAGACAGTAAGACATCTTACAATCTACGTCGGTAAAGAACACATGCAGCTAAAATGCATATGTTTGTTTATACCACACTAACATGCGATCTTGTATGTACGAAATAACGTGCGCTTCACAGTAAAAAACGGGTCAGAAAAAGACAATACTTGACCGTAATTAACATTTTAGGAAAATGATTTTGTGGACATTGTTGGACATTGAAACGTTCTTCATTTTGAGCACGCTTTCCATTCAAGTATCCTTTGTTTTCCTTGTCAAATTAATTACACAGTGATTGGTCTGTTTTGCATAAAAACTAAAAAACCTCCTCTGTTTCTATGTCAAAGGAGACGAATGCACATTGAGCGGTTTGGCGCCTCAAAACGAGTCATCGATCGCATCACACAGGCGGTGGTATTCAACAGTTGAACAACTTTTGCCTGCGGAGGGCGCTAGACATGACTATGCTGTTTGTACGGTTGTCTAAGGTGCATTGCCCTCTTACAGGCCAAATAATGTGCCAGTGGAAGATAGAAAAGAGGAATGATGAGGTTCTACAATTTTTATTTTGTATTAGAATTGAATTTAAAAATCCAAATATTTAATACTCAATGTAAAATATAAAATTACATCAGCTATAACATAGTACAGTTATTATTTATAAATAATACAGTTAATTTGAATGGAAACCTGTAAAAGATGGATTTTACGGGGTTTTGTTGGAAGAATTGCTGCCAGAATTTTCTTTAAAATTAATAGAATTTTTTTTCTGGTGAAACTTAAGTACTTAATAATCGTATAATTGAAATTCCATAATACTGAATGTACGATAATGTTGATTCTCGAAAAATTCGAATAAAAGTTTCCAGTGTAGTCGTTACTACGCCACGCTGTTAAATTGGACATAAAATTTACCAGTATTTGCGTATTTCAAATTGTAGCCTCGGCCCACATGTGGGAAGTACACTAAAGACATCCAAGCGTATGTCTAGCGTTCGAAACCCTGGGTTTTTGTGAATTAATTGGACAGATACTTTCATAAACGTTACGTGAAAGAAGTTTTGTGATTATTCTTCTGTTTATTGCTTTAAGGTGTATTTTTTGATACTTTTTTAGAGTAAAAGGAATCAAAGATCACAGGTGAAAAAACTGATGAAAGTGATTATTTTTGCACATTACAGTATTTAATACATGTCTGTTTGTGTATCACTTCTCAAATGAAATAAGGGTATTTTGTGAAATTATTTTCATGAAATATAGTTAGCATTTCATTAATTACAAAATAAAATTGCTTAACGATTATGTCTAAAAACAAATAAAAAATAATTAAGAAATAAAACTCAACTGGCTCGATTCAAACAGATACCCAACACAAACAAGTAGGCTCCTTTTCCGCCGTGTCATCGCCCGGATAGTAGCTATACAGTCAAGACATCTGACAATCTACTTTGTAAAGAACACATGCAGCTAAATGAATTTTTGTTATACACTACTAACATGCATTTTGCTTATTTACGATAACTGCGCTTCCACCAGTTTAAAAAAAAGGTGGTCAGAAAAAGACAATACTGAACCGTAATTAAAAATATAGTTAAATACTTTTTGGGCCATTTCGAGGCCTATTTATCGACTAAATTTATCAGAGAGGCTCGTATTGAACTTTGAATTATATCAACATGTTATTATACACTATATGGATGGCTCAATTATAAGTTATTTACAGGAAAAATCTGTAAATCTTTATAGGAAAATACTGGGAGCAATTCTGCCAAACAAAATCCCATCTAAACACAGCTTTTATGAGATTTCCATTCAAATCACTTTATATTTTACGTTTAATGCATGTTTACCAAAATTAACTGAATTTTACAGTGATATGCACCGTAACATTTTGGTCGACCATTTGGGATAGGCACCCTACTAAGTTTAGGATGTTCGTCAGTGCTTTGTTATTCTCTACACATTCACAATCTCTGTAATAACTCGCCCACATAAATATTTTTCAGTGTTTGATTGAATTCAGTTTTTACAGTATACTGTAATGTTCACAGTAATTATTCGGCAGGAATTGCTGTCAGTTTAACATACTGGAAAAAAATTTATAAGATTTTTGAGTTTGTCAAATCGTCTCCAGATTACAGCTACACACCTTGTACTAATATAACTAAGCTTCGACCAGACTTCTATACCCCCCCCCCGTGTTGATCAATCGGTGAGATGAATCTCGCAGTATACCATTGATCGATAGCTCACTTAATAAGCAGCGTGCGGTGTTTTCAGATACAGCAAGCAAACAGACGAATGCAGATTGCTCTGTTTGGAAGACTTTCATTGGCGGTTGGGTATGATTCCCCAACCACAGTGAAAATCGATTATATCTAAAAATTGAATGTTATTTTTGCTCAATATTGGTATATGAAAAGGGCTTGTGATATAGTATCATAATGTGCAAAAAACTCAATTTCGCCAAAATGGTTCGATTGGTCGTTTGGAAGACTCATGGACGAATTATGGCTTTGTGTGATTGAATCATATTTAAGGTTTGCTTGGGGGAAAAAAAAAAAAGATGCTGGGGGGGGGGCCCCCCCCCTCCCACTTTTCGCCCCGGGATGCAGGTGCTTTGGATGAGATTGGAAGAAAACCTTGTAGCATTGACAAAAAGGGCCCACCCAAAACAAATATGTACGCTTGCCATGATCGTTCTCAGAATATACTGTCCATTGCACTTGCAGCAGCAAGTGTTCATCAATTTGGCTACAGAAATTAGACCTATAAATACAGTGAGCAACATGAATGCTGCTCTACGTACTTCCATAATGCGATCATTGCATGTTTTTTTGATACGCCCAAATATTAGTTTTTCCTGATAAAGACACAAAATGAAAGAAGTTCCACCGGCGTAAGCAATTCACCACATCGGTCCACGGAACAAAGAGAGATCATAGATCATTAGGCGTGTGTCATCGATAGGTTTGGGCGAGATCCAGTTTTTTCTAGACTCTCTGCTCCGTGAATGCGTACAGCAAAACACACGATTTCGAAACAAATGGGAGCAAGACTACACTTGAATATATGTGTCTTGCTCATTCCTAATAAGTCATGAATAATAAATTATGAATATAATTAATAAATAGGAAAAAGCTATTAATGTAATAAATAAACAGTTTAAACCCATAACTATTTGAATGAAAGTAGCAAATAAAACTGATTAAATCAATTTGTTGGTTAAATGAATTTTCAGTGACTACTTTGCTGCTGTTAATTGTAAAAATATTTTCGTAGCTACGTGTCAATGGTCATTTTCCAATCTGATCTCTAAGCTGGCCTCTCTGGAGGCCAGCAAAAAAAAGATGTACGCGAAATATACCTTCCTATATAGCATAGGGATTTTAAAGAACTTAATTTGTATACTCGGAAGTGTACTCGGTGTGCTCGAAATGTACTTGTTAGAAATTAAAGGTTTACTCGAAATATATTTTTGCCAATTTTCAACATTTAATGTTGCTCTCGAAATGTACTTTTTTCTAGACAGTACCGCAGAGCGAATTCGAAACGGGAAGAGGTTTTTTCCGTGTACAAATTAAGTACATGGTTTTCGGGAATTGTTTGTTTGTTTATTTCTTTTGCCTGGGTTACTCATTCAGTGGATGTTATAAGATATCCTATGTTCTTCCATGAGGCCCATGGATCACATATAAAAATAAATCAAAACACATCCAAAATTTATAATAATATTAACATATAATTAAATACAAACTATAATAACATTAAACTGCATCAATATATACAAAATTTATAAATTTAGCATATGTACTAAAATCATTAACCATATATTAAAATTACCTAATGAATACTTAGATCAAACCTTATACTATACAAGTGATATAAATATAAAGAAATGTAGTTTTGTTTCTCTTGGCACTCCTTAGATACACATTTGGAGCAGGAAATCCCGAGTACAGTGTGCTCAAAATGTATTTTCCTATAGACATCCGCGAGAAGTACATTTCAAGTATATTTTGAGTACACTTTAGTATATTTGGAGTACAATTTAATAGAAATGTACCTTTTATATTTGAACAAGTAAGTCCCTAAATGTGAAAGCTGTGACGTTTCAAGGACTGTTTGTTAGTATAGGCCTTACTTTCTTTTTGGATCGGACGTTCATATTGTTTGCTTATCATTAATACACATTAAATATGATTATAGAAATATATAAATAGATATGGATATAGATATAGACGTGTGGAGATAAGTTTGGTTAACAGAAGGTAATAGGCGATTGTATATACTAAGCAGACGGTCAATTTCCTCCAAAATATTATGCAGGGTCTAGGTCGAAAGCGTTTTATTGCATCATTGTTCTATAGACCCTGGCTTTTAATTTGAGCTTTGAGGAAGTACGGTGGAACGACTTAATGGCAAAAGTCTGCAGAGACCTGGCGAGATGGTCCACGTATATCAAATTGTATTGGATACACCGGATGAACCAGTCTGATTACACATAGATAAATGGATCAATACAAAACGTAAGACACCATCTGTGCTGACAATGCCTGATTTAGCTCTCTTATTGAAGTTCATTTAACCTGATTTAACAACATTTACTAAATGTCCTAATATTACAGAACTAGAAAACAGGTGTCAAGGTATTACTCGCATGAATTATTATGTTCTTCCCATGGCAGCTGTATAGGGACAAATATTCAGGGAAGGCATGTGTGTGTTTTGTACATAAAACATACTTTCATACCTTTAGAATATTGCATCGGGAGGGAAATTTTGTCAAGCAAGTAGTGAAATAATATTATTAAGCTTACCAAAAAAAATTGAAAAGGTCAAAAACTTTCATATCAACGCAGGTATTGATCCATGCTTATTAAACAAAACTTAAAAACACTAAAGGATCTAGAAACGTGTGCTTTTAGTAGCTTAAATGTGAGTCACCAGAGGCCGGGTTCAATTAGCCATCCACCGTTGTAAATTGACGTCTCTGGAGTGCATAGCTTGCTTTTTCAGGCGTATTCAACTCGCATTCAAGTCTTAGACGAGTAGCTCTGCCCTCGGTAACGCAAGGTGTTTACGTGAAAGCCCTTAAACTATTCCAAAATTCACTTGGTTACTTACAAATTTTGTATCAATTTTGAATACCGGGCCGAGGTTGGGGAAAATGAAGAAAAAAACGTTTGAAATAGCTGTAATAATTTCTATTTTGTTAGACTAACCTCATAGATTGTGATGTCGTATTAGAAATAAATATTGAACATTTACATTTTAAATAATTGTAAGCATTTTATCTATTTCCTGCGTAGCAGTACCCGTAACAAATGACATTGCAACCAAGAGATTTTAACCTACTTTGTGTTTATTTTCTGAAAACTGTACACGTTGATCGAAACCAATTTTTTTTTAACACATTTGTCAAAACGGCCAGTGTCTTAACTCGATTAGTATCAAACTACACAGTTGTAACATCAGCACGTGTATGTGAAATCCGACCCTACCCAGACGCTACATGTTTCAGTGTGGTGCAATTGCTTGCCCATTGTTATAACAAACTGCGTTGCAATTAAAACAAAACGAAGCATCAAAACGACCCTTACTTTATGTGTTTGAAGGTGCAATAAGAGATTTCAAGCCATCCATATTTTCTGTGATATGTTATGTTTTCATATCCCTTAAATCACTAAAACCCACTTTTACCCACTTTTCAAATTTTGGGCAAAATTCTCCATTTCAGTCGATTTCATCGCGGCCATCCAACCAGCCGTAACAGGCCGAAAGCTTTCAGCCACACCACAACTCTTAACTCTAGCGGCCACTTTCAGGTAAAGTGGTTACGCTCTGGACTTAGTTCATTTTTGAAAAGTCTACATACCGTGGCCCGGCTAGGTGACTTTTCACCAAAAGATCTAGGGCGACTTTCCGCTGAACAAGGAAGCGGTCCGCTCTGGACTTAGTTTTTTTTCTGAACTCTGGACTTAGTTTTTTTTTCACCCAACGTTCGCTTAGTAGATCTAGAGTGATTTTTAGCTGACCAATGAAGTGGTCCGCTACTGCAAAAATCTCGCTGCCGTGGCCCGGCTAAGTGACTTTTCACTGCCGTGGCCCGGAAAAAAAAAAAAAAAAAAAATTTTTAACACATTTGTCAAAACGGCCAGTGTCTTAACTCGATTAGTATCAAACTACACAGTTGTAACATCAGCACGTGTATGTGAAATCCGACCCTACCCAGACGCTACATGTTTCAGTGTGGTGCAATTGCTTGCCCATTGTTATAACAAACTGCGTTGCAATTAAAACAAAACGAAGCATCAAAACGACCCTTACTTTATGTGTTTGAAGGTGCAATAAGAGATTTCAAGCCATCCATATTTTCTGTGATATGTAATGTTTTCATATAGATTAGACACTCAATAGATTCCCTACCTTTTATTTGGATACAGAAATAACTTAAAATGAAAACAAAAAGCGATTTGTATATGCTTATATTTCAATAGAAACCATAGGCTGAATTTCGTATTTGCTCATATACGAAATTAGAAATTTCACAATTTTTGTATCAAATAAACACTTCTCAACTTAATCCTTTCAGATGGGGATATTTTTAATAGAGAGCTTTACACCAGTACTAAAATCAGAATGGTCACATTTTTTAGGGACACTTGTTATTTGAAATCTCTCGTTGCACCTATAACCCTAACCCTGGCGTCGGTTAGGGGAGGAACTGAAGGAGTGAGGGAAGAGGGGAACAGAAAAGCCGCAAATTCGGGTGGGATTCGAACCCAGGGCCCTTCGGGCCCCAGCCCCATGACCCGGGGTAGCACGCTACGACGGTGTCGCTGGCCCGGCCAGCGATTTCGTGCCCATATGAGTCTTGGTTTGATGACGTCATCGCTACTTTCTGGACTTAGTGCATTTTTCTCAATTAACACAGTGAGTTTTGGTGAGATCTAGTTGTGCTAGGGTTAAGTTATCTGTTGGTGGTATACAATGATTTTTAAAAATATTTAATACATCATTGTTGTCGTAATGTCTTCCTTGGATGTAAAATGTGTTGCCGATATTTTTAAGAAAGGAATAACATTTTGCAATGATTTATTTAGGCACGTCTAGAGAAATATCCTCTCTCAAAGTTTGTAAGATACAATTACAGTATTACTCTACATAAAAACAATGACTATTTTGATGTTTGAAGTGCTTTTGAGATGCCCTGACTTATAAGATATTAAGTTTCTGAGTCGCTTTGAAAGGAAAATACGGAGAATCAAGTTGCCGGAAGGAGTGGCTGATAATCGCATTAATTGCAGCATGCTTGTCTACTTAAACTCAATTAAAAGGGGTCAGAGTTAATGTAGCGGCTGTCTGCTAAGTGGATGAATTAAGATCATTGACCCGCAATAAGCAATATCGTCAATCAGTAGTAAATCGTAATGTAACATATTAATTAATTACGTGCTAATAATAAAATGGAAGCATAGCATTTAAAGGTTAACACATCGAACGGGCAAAATGTATGTTTTGGGGTATGAAAGGTATGTAATTTCTCATCGCAAATGTATAGAGATTTTTTAGTAGTTTTGGGTAATGTCCAAGGTCGAAAACATAATGCAATGATACAAAAACTGCCACCGGTCAGTTATAATCCTCCGACTTAATTACTACCAGAATACCGAAGGCAAGATAAAAGCGTTTACAATAATTAGCAGCTGCTGAGTGTAATTACGGAGATTGGGTGACCTTATAAACATGACTGCATTTTATTAACTGATAATTTTATAAGAAAATATAATTTGAGTAAGTGCTTAAAGCTAAATGCTAATATCCATCCTAACATCACAATAATTCTATTATGATGATGATAAGAAAAATGTAGAGAAATGGATAGAAAACGCAAGGGCATTACAAGTCATATTAGATTGTTATTCATACGCTTGTTATTTAGTCACTCTTACTCATAAAATTAATTTCAGAAAAGGTACCTTTGTCAAAATTAAACGGGCTTCTGTCAAATTGCTATCGATATTTTATTATTTCGCTCGTGAGGACAAAAAGGGTATGCGTAATTTTTGATGACCACTACTTTATTTAATGGTCTTTGGTCAAAGAGGTGGTCAATATTAACCAAATAGAAGTGCATGTCCGAAATTGGACATTTTCGAAACAATCGAATGTTTCAGCCTGAGTGCCATAGGACGATAATTCTTCATTGTAATTAATTGTATAGCACCAGTGATATCAATTTGATGCCTTTTATAAATTTGATAAATTCAAATTCCATATCCACACTCTAGAACGTTTTAGTCAATGTTGATTAATAAGGAACCCTTTCAGTTGAGTAGTGAAGGTTGAGTAAACCTGGGTAAAATATTGGGTAAAATATACTGCTTTGTGTGGACTCAACTTTGAGTAAGACTTTACTCAGTAGAAAGTGTTACCTTTTTAATCAAAATTTTTACGTCTAAACCAAATAACGAAACACATTTAAATAAAGATTTTTATTAAAACCTGACTTTGCTTACTTTTTGCTTACTTTGCTTACTTTTTTAACTGATCATATTTAGTTCCTCGAACCTTTGACACTCCAGGAGTGTCTTCATCGCCTTTGTTTGTACCTTTTATTATTCAATACAATCCATCGAAAAAAGTAAGGGTGCAAGCAACGTTTTTTCGCGGTTATGCAAATATCCATTCTCTAGAGATCATGAAATGAAAGTTGACACAGATTTGCCGCGGGTTTCCACATTAAAACAAACAAAAATGTCAACTGATTTTAAGGGTTTTTTCGAGGATTATGGTAATAACTTATTCTCTAGAGGTCATTGGATTTAAAATATATGCTCCATATTTCGTTCGTAAGAATACCAACCAAACTAACATATGGCTACATTGAATTCGGGATCGTGCATTCCCTAGAGGTCATCGGGTGAGAGTTATTACTTGACACAGATTTTCTTGCGTGATTTCGCGAGAAAAGAGACATAACTTAATTATTTGATGTTTACTTTATGGATTTATCTTTAATTAACCCATTTTATTGCCAATGGGTAAATCGGAATTTAAAACATTACCAAAATAAAGTGCTTATTTGTTGAAGGAAAAACATGGAGGATCTGCAGGCGGTTTCATTCAATGTACGTTGTTCTTTGATTGTAATCCTTGCAAAAATCTGGAACGAGGTCTGTTTTGAACAACATTACCATAGGGATATCACTAGAAAAATAACCCAAAGAAACGGGTGGCGTTTTCAATGGTAATATTATCAATGAATGTACGTATGGAATAGTAAGTAAACATGTTCACCCAACGACGTTTCCAATATTGAAAACGCTAGACATTTCGCATTATGTTCGTTACTTTCTAATAATTTTCTTTCTAGAGATGAAATCCAGCACCTTCGGGTTGGAATTCCCAATCGTACCAATCTAATAGATATCCGTCTATTTCTTTTCTTATCATTTCAGGCTTGAACTTAACACTGCTACTGTGAACTGAAAGTGTAACAAGAAAGACCTGAAGGAAATTACAGACACATTTACAGAACTCTGGATGATGTGCTAATCGTGGATTTGTAACAAGCGGGAAGACTAAAGTGGAACCGTTACACGGAGCACACCATGCCTTCGCCATCATTATTGCCTGGTTACGAGGAAGGCCCAAACTTGGTGACATCAGCATCAGTTACTGGGAAAAACACTACTTCGGAGTCTCTTCACGCGGGCTTTGTGGAAGATGCCTGGGTATTGGGGTTGGAATTATTATTTGGTATCATTGGAACTATTGGGAACCTTCTGGTTTGTATCATTATAATACGAGCCAAATTTCTGCATAATCTGACTAACTATTTGATACTGAGTCTCGCTGTTGCCGACATGTTTGCCTCGTTACTTTTAGTATTTAATGTTTTTCTATACGAAGCTGCTTTGATGTCAATTCCAAATCATCGTATAGCAGCTGAAATATATTGCCGATTGTACGCCAGTTTTATGTTTTTCTGGATATGTGTGACGACATCTGTATTCAATCTTGTGGTAGTTACGTTAGAAAGATTTTTCGCTATTGTGTATCCGCTGCGTTATCCTGTGTACTTCACTAAACGAAGAGCTCGCGTGATTGTTGCGGCAACATGGATTGCTTCGATCCTTCAAGAACTCTTCGCACTCTGGATCAATCCTTACAACCCCGAAACACACCAATGTGACTATCAGTACCCATATGAAGCTGTGGAAATATTTAATGGCGTCTTCATATTCTTCATCTCCTACTTCCTACCGCTCTTAATCATGATCTGGTCGTACTATTTGATCATGCGTAACTTAAAAAGAAGTGCTGGGGCTATGATGCGTGAGCAGTCAGGAGAAAATGCATATTCATTGCTACGTGCACGCAAGAGAGTCATCCACGTGCTGTTAACTGTTGTTATTGCGTTTGTTATTCTTTGGTCACCCAATCACATTGTCTACTTGTTCCAGAACTTTGGTATTTATTTAGTTAGCGTAGATTCAGCTTGGTATAAATTAACGAGAGTGATGGCCTTAGCAAATAGTGTAGTTAATCCTTTTATATATGCATTTAAATACAAACAATTTCGCAAAGGCTTTCGGGTAGTTATTTGTGGGTGTGTGGCCAATCAGGTATCGGATCATACAAGAGCAACGGAGATGTCAGCGGCTTAATGCAACACATTTCATGATACGTCATGTGACCTGTCATTTGACCAGTCATGTGACCAATATTCATTTTTATAGGAACTTATAACCCTTTTGCTAAAACGACCCTTGTTTTATTTTTATTTAATTTAATTATTGACGCAAAATTGAACACGAAGTAATCATAAATAGATAGCTTCTCAAATGCAGGTTTGATGACATTAATAAACGTAACTATGTTCAATAGGAAGCGAATTCTCTTTCCACCTTCACTATGGTTTAAAGGCACATTTAATACATACTACTATTAATCGGTTTACAATTAAATCTTCTAAACACGACATGTCAGAAATGTTGAATTTTCCGAGAAAATTTGATATAATTTTAATTTAGAATGGAAACGATAAGGTGATTGATCAGATTATTATCAATAAGTTCGTTTATTCTAGCCCATCAAACGGCAAAGAAGGTAAGTTGCTAACATATGGGCACATCTTATACCTTGTCTTCGTTGATTAGATGACATTTGAAATAATAAATCACTTCATTTTATTTTGACACACGGTTGAATGCCGTTTGATAAAGTTAATCGCACGTCACCCTGTTGGAATATACCTAAATATTTTTAAAGCCTAAAGCAATTAATATCTGGTTTTAATTTGGGAATTATTTCAGGGATGCCTTTTATTTTTAAAATATTAATTCCGTTGTTTCGATAAATTGGAGACCCTCAATTCACAGCATATTGGAAGAATAGTACAAGTTGAACAAAGTATACTAGTATCCAAAGTAAAGATCTTTATTCAGAAGTAAAATAGGATGGAAGGGGAAATATATAAATCAGGTAATCCTTTAGCAGATCTGAAAAATTTTACTACATCTGTAATTTGTCCCGGCGGAAGATCACTTTTTCAGAAGCAAGAAACATAATTTGTATTTTGAAGAAGCTAAACAAGACCTCGGTTATATAAGACTCAAGCATATTACAGACGTAGTATATTTAAACGCCATTACTAAGGAAGAATGTTGTCAAAATGCTGTGAATTCGCTTGAGGACATGTAACATAATAGCCTGGCAAATCTTGCTGTCTTGTAAATTATTCCTTACATCGACCCCGTTTCCACCATAAATAAAGAGGTGACGCCGTACACCTTTAATCAGAGAAAAATCGATGCATCTGAAAGATTTATTATCAACAGATTCAGAATTCGGTCATTTAATCCCTCTCCGCTAAAACAGACTGGTCACGTTAACAGACTCTATCGATCATTGAGTTATTTCCTTACATAATATTCAAACAGGCACCAGTAGAGAAACATATAGTGGAGTTCTAAACATTCGAATGATTATGTCAGCAAAACAAATCAATAAGGAAAAGTATTAATATAATTGGAAGATATTTGAATGAAATTAGGTGATAATGTTAATGATGATGATTACCATCATTGTTATTTTACTTTTTTTTAATGTTGCTTCTGAAAAATAGTTCAAGATCAATAAAAACGTGCACCAGCTTTTGGAGCTCCAGCTCCCCCCCCCCCCCCCCACGGGGCAAATTGACCTTTTGGGGTGAGAACTATCCGCTCCGCCCTTTCGCACTCAGCCACCCGGATCTGGTGGTTGCTGTACACTTTAAAGCGGCACTGGCACATTTTCACAAAATATGAAATTTATTCAATTTGCTCTCAAATGATAGTCTAGGCCATTGGAAGAACAGAGATATATTTTACACATAAAAATAACATACCCCAAAACAGATAGGGACATTGATATGAGGATAAAGACATCCAGGTAATTTGTAGGCCAACCTTTAAGTTTTCCATAACTTTAATCAACAAATGTGTATATTACATGAATATTTTTGACTCGTACTCACTGATATTAAAACCACAACGGTTATAGACCGATCAAACAGTGTGCATAGCGTGGGAAACATGCATACGGCGTGCGTGTTCTTGCGTTAAACGCTATTTTCGTCGTCTGCTGGATTTAACGTCGCCGGCGACGTTAAATTATAAAATCGTTCTGTTTACCCATAAGGAAGCTGATTTGGTCTTAAAGACACTATCAGTGATTTGAAAATATTTAAAATTTGCAGGAATAGCTTCAAAGTGAAGGATAAGTCTGTAGAATTCTCATAAGTTACCTTTTCCAACTGAAGAATTGACAGAAAAGGAAGAAAACGACAGTGTTCCAAGATACGATTCCCCATTCAATTACGTGTTGTAGTAAGTGTCCGAACAGACAGTTATGACTTAAATTTCCGATTCTGTCCTTATTAGGTTATTCTTGGTCTTATCATTTGCAGGGTACGTTAGGATACCTGTACTTGTTACATACATGCCAAAATCTGATTTTTGATGATTTTTTCGATTTTCTGATTTAGCAAATCACTGATAGTGTCTTTAATCATTTCGGGTAAGGGCTTTTGTATATAAAAGCCTTACAACCATGCAAAAATATCGATTTTGAAAAATCTTGAGGGCGCACTATTTTTCAAATGTGCCAGTGTCTCTTTAAGTCAATTCAATTTATGGTTTATTTTACATATTACCATCGCAGCCATAAGGCTTACGAATTACAATATTCACAATAAAATGGGTATAACATAAAATAATATAAATCCCACATCAATTAAAGAACAGTTACTACAAAAAGTTCTCGTTTTAAAAATATCAAAAATACAATATTACACAATTACATCATGACAAACTGAATCTGGAAATGAAATGCTTTAACGAAATTTTGGAATGTATTTAGAAGAAGAAGACCTACATGCATGATTCTAACAGAATTTATGATGATGCAGCGAAACTCAATTCAATATATTAGTTTTACATCGTCATACTCTCTTAAAACGAAAGAGTGAAAAACCACTCTAAAAGAGTGAAATCTCACTCCAAAAAAGAGCCAGCTGAGTGACGCATCTTTTAGAGTGAGATCCACTCTAAATAAAGAGTGAAAAAAATAACTCTAAGCAAAGAGTGAAGTGATCACTCCCTTTAGAGTGAACTAGTCACTCTTTTAGAGCTGTGGGGGAAAGCGAATTCACTCTTTTAGAGTTGTGATTCTTTGTGAATTTTTGTTTGTTTGGTGAGAATATTGTATGTGTAGGTCATAATTCATAGCATCGTGACATGAATGAATATTGTGGCGCATCATTGGCATGATTCAGTGTGACATGCATGCACGATTGTGGCATGCATGACGTGCTGATCATGGCATGCCTGTGACATGCATGATTGTGCGTTTCGTACATGCACAGGCCTGGCCTATATATCCTGGCGCAGACTACCGTATTTCCCGGGCCGTATTTACGAGTGATATTACAGTAAATAACATTTAATGCTTCTCCACACTTTGTCTGTAAATGCTATGAATTGTGACCGACACATACAATATACTCACCAGTAAAGATCTCTATGATTTCTTCAATAATTTCAACTTCGGTCAACCACTTGCTGACGGTCTCGCCTAACTCGTCCGCCATTGTTCGAGAATAATCACGCGATTTGCGGCGGTTCTGATTGGCTATTAGTTCACTCCGAAAAAGAGCATTTTCTCACTCTTTTAGAGCTAAAAGCCGTTCGATAAGAGTTCAGAGTGGGCTTCACTTCGAAGAAGAGTGGCATTTTGAGCCACTCGGTAACAGAGTGAGCTCGGTTAACCCTCGAGTTAAGGTGTCTCGCTGCATTTCTCGCTCTTTTAGAGCTTAAAGCCACTCGATTAGAGTTAATTTAAAATCACTCCGAAACTCAGAGTGATTTTTCACTCTTTCATTTTAAGAGAGTAGATTCTGCTAGAATCATGCATATAGGTCATCTTCTTCTAAATACATAATATATAAATACGGACGCTTGAGACTCTAAAATAAAGACTGAAATACAATAGCGCTCGTTTCTCTGGTATCCACCTAAACACAGTCCTATGTGGTCCAGTGGTAAATCTCACGCCTAGTTAGCGAGAGGACCGGTGTGAAAGTAATCATAGTCCGGAAGGTATCATAGTCCGGGCTCCACAGACGACAACGGAATAAAGCGTGAAACTAATGTTGCGTGAAGAGTCAACTGAATAGATTGCCCTATTGTTCACCATTGTTCCCGGATTGTGATCCCGGAGGACTATATCTCCTGCCACACCGGGTTCGAGACCGTGTATTTTTCGTCTATATTCGGGATCTGAAATTTAGAAAGCAATAATTTGTTGGGAAATTCATCTTGATGGAAATATTATAGAGTTGTCTGATGATCGCACAAGCGTGAAATATAGGGAAGGTATAAGGTCTTTTATTGGTCTATTCATATTTTGATCATTAAAGTTGAAAGAAAAAATATTTGTTAAAACACAAGACAAAATCGGAACAATTTCCTTCATTTTGTTATTCCTTCATTTCATTAAACAATTCTGTATACATTATTACCATTTTACTTTTTAAACTGAATATAATGCACACTCTTTAAAAAACACCCTAACCGATGGAGAGGTTATTGCATGCTATAACGTTCACTATAGAAAATGCTATTAAAATCATCTTTGCCAATCGCCGTAGGTATTCAGCTATTTTCCGAATTGCAAAAATGTGATATATTGCCGGTGTGAAAGCAGATATAGTCCGGCGGGAGCCACAGTCCGGGGCTCCATAGACGATAACGGAATAAAGCGTGAAACTATTGTTGCGTTAAGAGTCAACTGAATCGTTTGCCCTATTGTTCACCATTGTTCCCGGACTATGAGTATACGCCGGACAATAATTACTTCTACACCGGTGTTGCCTGTAGTGAGTTACAATTTATTTTCTTCGGAAAAAATTATTGAAATGAGTTAATATTAGAAGCTATGCGCGAGGCCGAAGCTGAGACAAACTATTTTTTTGCTTAATACTATAACCCGTTCTTTTGCACTGTAGTGGTTGGTAAATATTCATATTGCATAGTCATATATAACTGAGGACTGAATGGAAAATATTAATCATAAATCTAATATCAATCATGCCTATAGGACAAAAACTGCAAAACAAAACGAAAAACAGCATGCTTTTTTAGTGTTCATTATCTTAAAAAATCTCTAAAAACTCTTTAAAGTGAAGCAAAAATGTTCTGTTCCCGCATCGGTTGGAAACTTACTGTCAGGCTACCGGCAAAAATAAGTGAAATAAACGGGAAAAATCACATTTTCTATTGATCTTAGAAAAAAAAGACTTTGCACCGTAAAGTGTTCATTTCTGTATTAGTTAATATAAACATTCCCTACGTTTTCAAGCTACTTTTTTTACTTGTTTGTATTTTGACGTTCCTCTCACTTTCATAAAACTGTCTAATGTTTCTAGAATTTGATTAAGTGGTTACCTGTCAAGCTGATGCAAAGCACCTTGCGATCCTGTTGGGTGAATAGGTTGCACGTTATAAAATCTGAAATTCATTTATTACACTTTACAGACATAAAACAGCGTGGCCAGGAGAAAGCAAACTGACGGCACACAAATAATGTTATCATTCACTTGTTGATATACAAATATACTCTACCTAATCTAGTCCTAAGATTCCCTAGTCCTAATGCCCGTTAATGCCCGCTAATCCCAAGCTTCATGTTACGAAACGTAACGTGTTCGTGTAATCCTAAACAATGGTTTATTAGTTCGAAAATGAATATGATTCTCAAGTCCAAAAATGAAAAAGAGTTTGCTAGTTTGAAACAAACGAACTTTCGCTAGTCCGATGAAATATTATTGGACCGAAAATAAAATACGTTTTGGCGGACTTCAGGATGTGCGATAAGCGAAACCTTAAGCTGATCATAGCGGTCTCGTAAAGGGTAAAGAATATCACAATGTATTAAAATGTTTTACCCCACTAATGCCCCTACAAAGTGACTTGCTATTATAATATTGTAGATTCACTATTTACACATGATCCTCCACTTGAAAAAGAAAGACAAACTACATACACTGACCGATATAGACAGAAAAACGAGTATTTAGAAAGACTGATAGCCAGACTGGCTGACAGACGACAGCTGTTTCAATGTGGTCATATACCTCTCATCTCGGGGGATGGTTGGAACTAACCATTGCTCTAAAACGTTTAAAGTAACCATCAAACGACCCAATGTTAAAGGACCAGGATATTTTTTTGAGGATACGAATTTCTCTTAACCCTCGTCTTACCAAGCCTTTTTTGTAACACGGTTTACCAAGGGGGTGGGTACCACTCCCTCGAGAATTCATTATAAAGCACCCGATGCTTATGATGTTGATAACAGTGGATAGCTATGGTCCTCCTATTTCCATTGATACCAAAATAAGTACCAACATTAACATACCTAGTATGGCGTCACAATGACATCAAATACGCGAGTCGGCAAAATCTGCATTTCCACAGAAAATAGGCGAAAACCCAATTTTGCGCTATAAAAACGTAGGAATATCGGATTTTCATGCGGTTTTCAGCTCTAAATGATGGCAATTGGCTAGTTATACATAAACATAAGGTTTTAGAGCCATACTGTGCATAATATTTTCAAAATACACAATAAAATATCCTTGGGTGTCAACCACCCCCTCTTACCATTCGACGTTGACGGCATACCCTAACCCCCGGTGAAGGTGCTACCTTCACATTTTTTTCGCTAAAATGACCGGAAATGATGAGAGAACGATTACCTAGACTCTTTTTACGAACGTTTTTTGCATTTTAGCTCACCAGACCGAAGTTCACCCCCCCCCCCCCCCCGTAAGACGAGGGTTAATTTGAACTTGATCGGTGGTTGAATACCTACAGAGCACCATTTTTATCCAATTCGGAGCAGCTCTAAAAATAAGACCTCCGTACAACTGACCTTTGGGTCTTTTTTGTGTTGATATTTGCTCTATCTATCCTGTTAACTTCAACACTTCAAGCTGTATATCCATAGCGTCCCTTTTGAAAATGACTACCAACCTGACCATCACCGCAAAAAAGGAGGTAGCGTTATTTTTCTTGTTAGATCTAGGGGAAATTTTCCCCTAAAACAAGGCAGGCTCCGCTCCTTGATTTGTGAAAAGTGCCAAAATGCAGTTAAGGGACGTCAGGGATATAGTACAAACTATAACTCTTGGGAATCCTTATTGTTAGACAAATCACTTGGAATAATCTTCAACATGATTGGATGAATGTAAATATTTGATCCCTGTACAAGCTTTGTCTAGACGTCCCCTCCTTAAGGCACCATTTGTAGCACTTAAGACTCACGTTCCAGGGGTCCCTCACAGGCTGTCTACAGATTTCTTCTCTCAAACCATTTGTACTTGAGATAGGTTACAAATGTCTATATGTTTACCTATTCAAACTAGACTATAGATATGCCAATATAGATCATCAAAGAACATTTGTTTTCCAAATCATTTAGCAAACGAAATCAATAAGAACAAAAGAGTCTACAGTGTATACATTCCAGGAAAACTACTAGGGCCCTCCCATATATTTTTGCTATATAATATGATATATAACAGTTTTTGGGAAATTATATTGCGATTTTTTTTTTAAATATTATAGGAGTAGCTGAATAAAAACACTTCGCAATCGTGAACCAACTCACATGGTATTGAAAGTACTATGAGATAATAAAATCTCAATTCCCATGGCGCAGCTCAATATATTTCATTCAGCATTATATTGAGCGAATACATCCCCTGTATTTTAGTTTGTACCCAGAACATGCATGATCAACTGTTGTTAACATGTGCCCATTCAAGGCTACTGAACTGAGCCCTCGGTAGATTAGCATGCCTTACCTCGTAGTGATAAGTTGCAAGAGAAAATGTGAGAACAGTAACAATCAATAAGCTGTTTCAGGTCCCACCGTCGACTGCCCCTGTCTACACCAAAATAGCCCTACTTATAACGTATAGTTCATGAGCCAGTTTCTGTAGGGGTATAAAATTTGAGTTTATTACACCCATCTGGTGATTAATTTTCCCATATATAACTTTGAAGAGATATGCTTCTGCCATAAAAGCTTCGCATTAGCGCATACTGCCTATTTTAAAATTCCCGCCATTGTTTTATGACAAACTGCAATTGTATTTATAGATAAGAACTTTACCCGGACTAAACGAAATGAGGTTTAACTTCCTGAAGTGGGCTTAAATATTCCATCGTCCAAGATGGCCGCCGGAAGGAGGCATGTTTTTAAATTAACTGAAATTAACAAATGGCTGGGATAAGGATTTGATTGATATCCTTAGAGCACCAAAAAGAGATTTTATGACATTTGTATTATGCACACATGCCCGTAATTCAAGAAGACGGCGATTATACCCGCTCCAGGGAACCTAAATTACGACGAAAAACAACTCTGCTAATCTTTTTCGATAAGGAAAACTGCTGATGACATTTTCCAGTAATTTTCTCTCATACATCTTGGCGATTGCAGACCACTCAACATTAAAGTCTGACTCAGAGATTTCGAAATATTATTTTTTATGTAATAATCAAAAATAGTCAACTAGAACTAAAGATAGTAACCTAAAATGCACAATTCCGAAATTTGAGATGAATCGGATTTTTCGTTTTGATGCAGTAAACATTTATGTGTAGTCTTACGTCCCATAGGATACTGTGTATAACAAAAATTCCGGATCCGGAATTTTATAACAAAGTTGTGATTTTCTATATGAAGGAATTCGATTTAAGCTTAGCAATTTCACACAGTGATTAGTGTATGGACAAGCATTATGTTCATGCAAAAAACACGACTTTTTTTGGAAATTGAGGGCGCCCTCCTCAGGAAATCTCTGAGTCGGCCTTTAAGTTGACGTTCAGAAAAAATGCGCTCGGCAGTAGAGTAGAAAAGGAGCCGGTCCGAAACAAGATTTAAATTTCTCTTCTACATAATATACAACCTTTCACTTCAACATTTTTTTAAATTTTGACTGGGAAACACCTATGACGTATCAGAGTAATATTTGAATACAGTCCGCACCCATTATATCATGTAATATTGCATCAGATTGCAAATACAATTGCGTCACCTTGAATGACGAGTCTGTGCGCAAAATGTCAACTTCTTTTTGGTACTCCCAAATTATCACTCACATCTTTATCCAAGCAATTTGCCAATTTAAGCTCATTTAACAAAACATGCCTCCTTGCGCCGGAACTTTATTTCTATAATTAAATTATAATGGCAGTTTTCCACAACATAATGGCGGCCATTTTGAAATGGGCAGAACACGCTAACGTACAGCTTTTCGGCGCGGAAACACTCCTAATCCTAGAGAGGAGAATACCCCTTCAAGGTGATATATAGGACAACTAGTACTAATCATCTATACGTCTATAATGGGAAAGTCGTCGTTGAGGGTGCTATAACTGAATTGACGAGCTTGGCCAGCTGATTGCCGCTACGATTGAAAAAAGAGAGTGCCAACGCACTATGCTTACTTTTTGACATACAGAACACACATAACCTCTTTGGCAGCACCAATATGTCGTATAGAATAATTAAAAATTAGTAGAATTCTTTACCGAACTCGAAAGGATTTAAAATTGAAAATATATTACTTGAAAATAAGGTATGCCTTTTAGATATTTTAGAAAGGTGGTCACCGAAAAACACGACTATTTTTTCATTTGCCATAGTGTGGGTTTGGCTCAATTTGTGTAGACTGGTGTGTCTTTCACGTTAGTCTGTCATGAATAAAACCTAATAAAATCTACAGAGCTGAAAATAGTATTATTGACAAAAATACACTGGAAAGATCACTTCCAAATGTGCGGAGAATACCCGGTCATAGCTTTTGGGCTAGTTCTTTACGCATCAAAATTTTCAGATTTTGCAGAGTGTAACTTTCATGTTTATAAACTTTTTACTTTCAAATGTGGCGTGTATCTACTTAAATTCTCACAACAAGTACATAATCGAAACCCAGTGAATGACATAGAGACAGACAAAAAGACAGACAGAAAGACAAACGAATAGAAGAAAATAAACTTGCCATATCTATAAGATGAAATAGTATTTCGGTTTTCTTTTAGGTCTCTGCACAGACAGCAAGTTATTATTTAAAGACACTATCAGTGATTTGAAAAATATTTGAAATTTGCAGGAATAGCTTCAAAGTGAAGGATAAGTCTGTAGAATTCTCATAAGTTACCTTTTCCAGCTGTAGAATTGACAGCAAAGGAAGAAAACGGCAGTGTTCCAAGATACGATTCTCCATTCAATTACGTGTTGTAGTAAGTGTCCGTTCGGACAGTAATGACTCAAATCTCCGATTCTGTCCTTATTAGGTTGCTTCTGGTCTTATCATTTGCAGGGTATGTTAGGATACCTGTACTTGATACATACATGCAGAAATCTGATTTTTGATGATTTTTTCGATTTGCTGATTTAGCAAATCACTGAGAGTGTCTTTAATTCAAAAGGAAGAGGGTCGTGCCGACTGCTGCGAGACAGCGTACTCAGTCAAATTTAAGGCAACCGCTTTAAAAGTTAATCTCAATTTAACTCCGAATTCTCTGTAACTGTAGTACGATTTCCGTTATCCTTTTATCGAAGAAATAGTATACCCTTGGCAAACAATAAATGAGCGTGTTAACTCAAAAATATACCTAGGCAGAATTTGGGCGGATTGGAGTTGAGTGCAAAAAGTGGGCGAAGGGAATTCATGTTGTTTGGCAATGGTGAATATTGATGACGTTCATCCCATGGGAAATTGAATAGTCAGGCACTTTCGCTATTTAATCGCTCCCACGTAGGAGAACGTGAATGGCTCGAAATGAAACAAAAAACCAGCGACGTGCTTTCAAATATTATACCGGCACCACTGGCAATCGGGGCCAGCTCACCATAACATTGTACTTAAACATAACGAAAGCTGCCCATTGAAATCAGCACGTTTCCTTGAGAACAAATTGACAATGTAGTTGAAGGTCCAATCATGTCAGCTTAATGCATTCAGAGAGGGGGGTGTCGATATTGACAAATTGAGATGAGGGACGTATCGTATGAAAACTATATTACCGATTGATACCTAGGTAGATTGCTGCCGCCTATAAAAAGGTCCGTGGGGCTTTTTTTACGATATAAGCCGGTATCCGAAATCAAAAATGTGATTTATAACCGATCTTTTGAGAAAAAATATATTAAAATTTCTAAATAAAAAAGTGTTTTGTAGGCATCTTGATTGATACATTTCGACCTCAGGCTACGCAACCTGAAGGGATGCATCAGGTCGACAGCTTTTTGTAAGGAATAATCATCCATATCTGGGAGAATTCTTTTTCCTATTAAAATTAAAGGAGCCTCTGTTAGTGACACGATTTTAATCCTACATAATCCTAAAAGGAACAAGTTAAAGACAATAAAAAAACTTTAAAAACAATTTGAGATTTTTGCACCTATGCATGGTATTTGCAGGAAAATATACTTGTGAATGGTGCACATGCCGGGAATTATCTAGTGTCGGCAAAAGAAAGAAAGGGCATCGCCGGATAAGGAAAGAAGGAACGCCCACTATAGCCAATTATAAAGGGGACTGCTCGAAGTTAACACCTTGGCAGATTTCAAAATTATTACTTTATAACATATATTCCCCCAAATTCGCTTTTATGTGAAATTAATCATACCGGCTTCAAGGGTAATTTGCATTGCCCTAGTTGAAACCCTTCCCCCACAAGCAACCCAATGCGATTGCAAGGTTGTGCATTCTATTAATTAGCAACGTATGAGAGTAGCATGTGGTGGGGAGGAGAGGAAGGAAGACTCATATATTATTATGATTATTATTCGGATTTTATATATATTATATTCATTCTACAAAGAGTTAACCTGGACCATTATGTATCATGAAGATGAGGCCAATGGTGTCTTCCAGAGTCTGCTTGTGAGAGACCGTTATATAATCAGGTCTTAGCACTCATCGCGCTACATCGGCATAAGCTAATGGGTATTTGGGTACTTTTCATACTTTTCATAAAGAGCTACCTCATGTAGCCTCTTAGTAGCTTATGAAGGACAAAATGAAGTGTAACTATGATGATTATAGAAGGCTTCCTTCTCTTCTTATCCAGCAATGTCCTTTGTAGTTAAAATAATGAATAATCATGAATCCCCGATGATAATTCAACGGCTGCTGGAAACGACCTTCCAATATGAAATAGCCGGGAATTAGCGCCATGTACGTATCTACGGTCATCAATTAGCTGTTCCGTCGTTAACGTGAGAGGTAATTTTCGTGCGGTGGCGCTATTTCATAATGGACGGGAAGAAAATTGGTGTTTCCAGCAGTGCCGTTAAATTACAATCAGGATCCTGAATTCTAATTACAAAATGCCTTCTTTTATGACAAATATGCTATTTTGAGCATTGCCGTTTGACAATTATCAACACAATCGTGCAAAAATCTCAAAGTTTGAAAATTGGGGGCGCTCTTCAAAAATGTGCTATTGAAAATATAGGACGTCACTAAATGTATCAAATTAGATTACAGTAATATAGCCTGCTAACCACAAACCGATTTGGGCGCTTTGATGAGGGTCGGTCACGATTGTTCTCTTGGCCCATTATTCATTAATATTTGAAAATAACCCTTACAGTGGAGTTGATTCTTCAGCTCCAACGGTTTCGGTATACTGGTATTATAAGATTCTCAACTTCATAAGCTTTAAAATGATTTATCATTTGTTATGGTTTCTGGTTTGACTACTAAAATTTATCAATTTTGATAAGTTTCCCTTGATTTTCTTTGTTTCTTCTGGACTTTTATGGACCATATCTCAAGATGCCCTAAATGTCAGTTAGATCCTTTAATTCCGAGGTAACGATTGTGTGCAATAAATCATTTTTTCTGTTATACATTTATATATCTCTTGAAGAATTAAAATCCAATTTTTTTAAAGAACAAATCTTTTATTGTCATTTATGGTCTTCTATTTATTTGAAATATTTTTTCAACCGTCGGGGAATAGTTTAGATGTAATAATAATCTGATGTATCAGGCTCATTCTATGCACATTTCCACTTCAAGTAGAAAAGGGTCCTTCTTCTCATCTTACACTTACAGGAAGATATTGGTTGCAATCTGCCAAATCTGCCAATCTGCAGATTGCAAAATACTTTGGCAGAAAAAAAAACGTCGCACAGAATAATCGTTTTTCCCCTTTTTAAAGAGCGCCATCAATTTAAATAATAAAATTCTTTTAAAAAAATATTAAGACCGTCACTAATATAGCACATTTCCTCTCAATCCGACATGCCAATTATAATAGCATGCGTGATAATTGCATATTATAGTGGTTCACAGACAGCTGTTCAAATGGTTTCCGGTAACCATAAAAAACAACGTAATTTTGCTCATATCCTCATTGCAACTAAGATGATATTTTGCAGATGTGTCTAGACCAAAATAGCTGTCTAGTGATACCAAAATCTCACGTATCCTAAACACGTATCAGTAGCGCAATAAGCTAACCTAAACAAGAAGTAGCTGGAATTTGCGCCCCTAAACAAGTATCAGTAGCACAATTATATACCCTAAAGAAGTATTTGTCTTTCTCCCTACCCTAAGCAAGTAATTGATGCACAATCATTACCCCTTTATACGTAAAAACCCAGAACCATATTCTTTCAACCTTATGAGCCAGGGGCGTATCCAACGATATTGCCGGTAAGCGGCCATGGCGCTACGTATAAGCGTCGGGATTGTGGTGGGGTGGGGTGGGGGGGGGGGAGGGTTGGAGGGTGTCCTTTGCAATGTACACTTTCCCAAAACACATTTTCATGTGAATTTAATAAAAAATAACCCAATTTGTGCTATAGAGAATTCATATAGCAAGTGGCGGGGGGGTGTCCCCCTCTCGCCCGAAGCGCGGAACCCTAGCAATTATGTTTGCTTTCCGAAAAAACATTTCCTCATGCAAATTTGATAGAAACAATTTTACCTAAGTAAAAGAAACTTTTGACCCATGTACAAATGAAAATTGCCTTTATTACCAGTTGGACCATTTTAACTTTTAACTCCGTAGCTTGCGCCGATATTTCAATCCGTTTTGATCCGAGAGCTAAAAACGTGATTTTGTAAGCCTCATAGAGTGTGTAAAATTAATATTGGTGTAAAATTAATATTGGTCGGCCAAAATGGGGCACATTTTCGCTCATAACTTCCAAACCAAACATCCTTTGACTCTAAGATTTCACAGGGTAAATGAGAAAAATAGTAGCTTTCTTCTGATACCAATTGTGACACTTCCGGTAAAATCTGGGGCTTCTGGGAACGAGGCTATTAGCGATCGGGCCATGGACTTTTAATATCAAAAGAAGAACTTGGCACGTTTCGCAATTATAATGTTTCCCTTTGTAAGCTTAAAGGTCCATGGCCCGATCGCTAATAGCCTCGTCCCCAAAAACCCCAAATTTTACAGGAAGTGGTCAGCATACTGCTGTTTGAAGAACGCTACGGCTAAAAGATGTTATGAGCAAAAACGTTTCCCATTTTGGTCGACCAATATCAATTTTACAGCGTACTCTATGGGGATTACCAAGTCACATTTTTAGCTCTCACATCAAAACGGATTGAAAGATATTGGCGCGAAACTTTATAGATGAGGTTTTGTGGCCAAGATCATCCAAACAAAATAACAACTTTAGATATTTAAATCGGGTCATCTCCTTTAATTATGAAGTAAAGTCATTACATTTTCACAATTGTAAATCGTGAATGCTATCTTTGGATACTGGCAATTATAGCTGCGCTTATTTGCGAAAACACCAGCTGTAATAGCAAATATGTTCAATGTTTTATAAGAGTTATAATCTGACGTCATCTGGCGTGTTGCTAAGTTGACTGCCATGCCTATCTTGAAACTCGGTGAAAAACAGTCAAAACAGAGAAGAAAGATTCATTCAGTTGCCAGCATTGATGTGTCTTGCTATAAAATAACATAAAATAATATGATCTCCTAGACACACATACACATAATTTAATTTTGGAATGAACGGAATACAGGATTTCCAGTTAAACATTTCGTCGCTGGGCGGGCAAAACCTCATATGTGCATTTGACCTTTGAAAGCATAGCCTCACATGTAGTAAAAACGGTAATATGACAAAGCCGCGTATGTAACATTTTCGGAAGACACCAAAAACTGAATTATTTGCTTTAATACCTTGCACAACAAAAGTTTCCTTTCTAAATATATTTAGATAATTATTTACTCCATATTCTGAAATAAACTGTCATAATATTTGGCTTAAAATTCAAACTAGAACTCGATATGACCAAAATGCACATATGAGGTTTTAGTACTGTAGCCCACTTTTTACATATGTGGGTTTGCACTTGACGTCTGGAGTTATACAATTATGAGATATTTCCCGCCCAGCGACGATTTTCAAACTTTGCGGGATTGGAAATAAACCCGCTAGCACATGCGGGCACCCAAACAAGAGACCCGTGAGCGTCAACAATTTTAAGTGACCTATGCCAGACATTTCTTTAGAGCTCTGTGGTGCTTATGCTCTCTCACTAAGGAATCGATCATTATTAATTTATTCCAGTGGTGGAGGATTTCAATTTTTTGGCCAAAAAAATCGCGTTCCCCTTTTGCTTCCGTTCAACATTTCGCATTCCTACCCGATTTTATACATTTTCTCAAATTAAAAGTTCATGTTCCCCCTCTCTCCTTGTTGAAAATTTTAATGTTCCCCCTCTCGCTTACATTTTTTTCGTATTCCCCCCTCAACTCCTCCGTTCCCCCGGGGTAAATAATGACCCAACCCAAAATAACCCTTTCTTGAAAAGGTTTTGTGCGATTTTGGCCCGACTGGACTATATGCTCCAGTACCATATGGCCCTGGAGCATAAATAATCTGGAGAAATATTCTAAGTCAAATTTGAATGTACATGCTCCAGGAGCATATGGCAAATATGCTCCTGGAGCAGTATTTGCTTGACAGAATATTTCTCCACTGCTCCAAGAGCGTATTTGCCATGTGCTCCTGGAGCATTGTGCATAATTCAAATATGCTCCAGGGGCATATTCAAATATGCTCCAAGAGCATATTGGACTTAAAATATTTCTCCAGATTATTTATGGTCCAGGGGTATAGTCCAGTATGCTCCTGGAGCATAATTATTTGTCCAGTTGTATGGTCCTGTTGTAGGACCATAATCCGACCAAAATCGCATAAAAGCTCTTCAAACACATTGCATCCATCTACGGCCTCATTTACACAAACATCACCATGACTTAGATACTCAATTTATGGCACGCCCAGTGAGACAAAAATACGCCGAATGTTCTCGCCGATATCACGCACTGTGTATCAAGTTCATGCACTGCGTATAGTTCTACTCATTTCATGACGAGTTTTGCAGTCTGTCCATCGAGTTTAACTTATTGTTATGTGGAATTTAACACAATAAATGGCGAAAAATCAAAAATCATGACATAAAAAAACAGAGCCGATAAAAATGAATTTCAGAGGACTCCAGCCTAAAGAGTGCGGCGATGGTTTTCTCGCACACACCACTAAATAAACGCTCCTTTGAAATACACGTAAAATACCACATCTGATTTTGTACCCCGCGTGACAATATTTTGATGTTTTGAATTCATTTCCCTATAGATCACAACCATGCAACTGAAACTTTCAAAGAATGCCATTTTAAAGACTTTCCACCCTATATTGCTTGCATGGATGTTTTTAACTAGAGTAAAATTTTATTTTAAAATGGCTTTTTGTTGGAATACATTTTTAGGTTTAAAAAACTTTGGAATAACTGCACTTAGACAGCGCCATCACGAATTTCGGCTGGCATCCGGCCTCCTTACCAGATTCGGCCATCATATCATTTCCGACGCCCAGTAGCCGTACACAACATTTTCTTAACAGATTACGAATATTGAGTCATATTCTATCCTTTTCGTAAAAATAAGTGGTGTGGCTGATATATGTCGCATAGGCGCTATTTTTTACCGAGAATATCAAGGGTTACACCAAATAAGGAAGAATTTAGTAGCGGGCCCTCTGGATCAACTGATCGGACGCCATGATGACCTTTAGGTATTCAAATCCTTTTAGGGGACTACTAAACATTTTTCTTACCAGGTCATTTTTCAACGTCTTATTTTTCACTTTCCGGTTGTTCTCTCCGGGTTAGTTTTATTCACCGTCTTTTGGTAAACTCGACTGTTAGCACACGTCTCTGAGTGGTAGCGTATGAAACTCTACTCACAAATTAGTGCTAAACTGAACACATAACGTTTCGCGAGAACACTCGGTTTAGTTTTGTCTCACCGGGAGTGCCATACCAATGTACGCATGCATGCACAAAACACAAAATGTATATCCTTACTCCCAAACACATACAGAGACGTTTATAAACGTCTCTGAACACATATACACCCACTCTTACTTCGTATTCCATTCTTCTCCATGACAACAAACGGAAATCGAACACGTTACAACCAAGGCACATACATACAGAATTAATGGGTTCATTTAATAAAATTCACATACTAAATTAATGAACTTTTATTCACATACCACAAAACCAGTTATAAGATGAACAAATACATACATTGGTTTTCACTTTAAACGGATTTGTGTTTGTTGGAATATTGTATAATACACCAGCCCCCTGGAAACTGTACTTGTAAGTATGATTAGACTTGACAGACCCTCCATTGTACCGTCAGACAAAATAAACAGATGACTTTGGAAACAAAATAAAAAGATTTGGAATTTCCTGCCTTTCCAAGATATTTTAGGCAAGAGAGGAGTTGGTGACGTTTACACACTCGTTTGTTTGCGTGTCAACCTAATAGCTATGCCATGCCCCCAACACGTCATTGTGTCTCGCAGATTAAAGCGAGATAATACACGGGTGACTGCACCTAATTTACGTTGGACACAATAGCTGGCATTAGCTTGGCATGCATTTCGCATGTATAGTTGGCACAAAAGTATCTCGGCGTGTTTTTCGACCAGTATGCCAAAGTCCGATAATTTGGAAACTTTTCACAATATACATTTTGTTGCCTAGGTCTTGCTCTTTCATTTAACACCTCGCTTGTAAAAAAAACATTCAAATATGACTGAGATAGAACGCACGAAATACGTAGAACTTCTTAATCGAAAGTTGCACTTTATGAAGTTTTCAATGGGTATTTCACTGCATTTTGACACTAACACGCGGACCAAAATCGATATTGGTAGAAGGATTAATCGCTCACCTCGAACCCGGATTCTTGGTTGTTACACACAGTTAGTGACCGCTGAAAACTCCAAAAAGTGCCACTATGGTTATTTGATTTTGCATCTTTCGGGCGTTCTATCCAGCCATTTTTACACCAAAATGTATATTTCGAAAGCTTACAAAATTATTGGACTTTGACAAAATACTGATCGAAACACATGCCGAGATACTTTTTGTGCCAACTGTATCAACAACAACAAAATTAAAACCAAGACCAGTGCCAGACTCTTGTTCCAGACGACGGCGGTCAAGTCTCATTCAATATGGCAAAACACCCAAATGAATCAAAATCGATTAGAGCAATACAAAAGGCAAACCACAAACTGATTTGGGCGCTTTGATGTAGGATGGCCATGGGTAAAAAAAAAAAAAAAAAAAAAAACTTTGGAAACAAAATAAAAAGATTTGGAATTTCCTGCCTTTCCAAGATATTTTAGGCAAGAGAGGAGTTGGTGACGTTTACACACTCGTTTGTTTGCGTGCCAACCTAGTACCTATGCCATGCCCCCAACACGTCATTGTGTCTCGCAGATTAAAGCGAGATAATACACGGGTGACTGCACTTAATTTACTTTGGACACAATAGCTGGCGTTAGCTTGGCATGCATTTCGCATGTATAGTTGGCACAAAATTATCTCGGCGTGTTTTTCGACCAGTATGCCAAAGTCCGATAATTTGGAAACTTTTCACAATATACATTTTGTTGCCTAGGTCTTGCTCTTTCATTTAACACTTCGCCTGTAAAAAAAACATTCAAATATGACTGAGATAGAACGCACGAAATACGCAGAACTCCTTAATCGAAAGTTGCACTTTATGAAGTTTTCAATGGGTATTTCACTGCATTTTGACACTTACACGCCGACCAAAATCGATATTAAACTTAATTGGTAGAAGGATTAATCGCTCACAGTCGGTAACCCTCGAACACGGATTCTTGCGTTGTACCACACAGTGACCATTGAAAACTCCAAAAAGTGCAACTATGGTTATTTGACTTTGCATCGTTCGGATGTTCTATCCAGCCATTTTTACACCAAAATGTATATTTCGAAAGCTTTCAAAATTATTGGACTTTGACAAAATACTGATCGAAACACATGCCGAGATACTTTTTGTGCCAACTGTATCAACAACAACAACATTAAATCCAAAACAGTTCCAGACACTCTTGTTCCAGACGATGGCAGCCAGGTCTCATTCAATATAGGAAAACACCCAAATGAATCAAAATCGATTAGAGCAATACAAAAGGCAAACCACAAACTGATTTGGGCGCTTTGATGTAGGATGGTCATGGGTAATTCCATATATATACTTTCCAATTTCGTCCTCATGCGTTATTCTTACCAAAAAAGTTAAAAAACAATCCTTACAGTGGATTGGTTCCAATGGTTTTGGAATAAGAGCATATTGTTTGATAACATATATAAAAAAGGTCAGAATTCTTGATCAAAATTTGAGGTTTAAGTGAAAACCAAGGATACAATAAAATCACGTTTTATAGCCCTACTAAGATTCAAAGCTTGACAAAGTGAGCCATGAGGACGAACAGGACCGTCAACATAGAGGGGGAGCACGGAGGCAATCCACGCTAGCCCCGGATCATCAACGAGGGTCCAAAGACAATCCATATTAAGCAAATTTCTTTTATGGAAAATATTTATGGGAAAATACACGCCACATTTTTCTTCTTAAACAGTTTTTGTTCTCCCTATGAATGTCAAACCCTAGTATGAAAGATTTTTCGGTAGCCCTGTGCACAAGACTGATGGTATATTTTATTAAAGTGCTTACTTTCAGTATACAGTACAATCAATTATCTTTACATCCAGCTACATCCTAACAGTTGAGATAAATCCATCACTGAATTTGGAAAATATCAGTAAAAAAGTAATGATCATTCATTTTGTTTTATATATTCACACGGGATTTAAGGTAAGTTGTAATGGTCTGTCGCTATTTCTGAGGCAAACATTGATTTTTTAGAGTTCAAGAACAGAGCAGTGAGACATTTGTCAGTATGGCCCAGAACTGTTATGTGATCAAACAAAGTCACGATACGCCTTCCTTACTTTAAATTTTGTCGTGAGGTTTGTCATCAAGCACCCGTCATCAAAATTGCAAATCCAGGCCCGTAGTAAGAGGGAACGGCGCCCATAAATCTATGAAATACCTTAAATATATGTAGTATTTTATAAAATGTTTATAATTGTGTCGTTTTCTTATAGCATACAAATGCTGTCCCAAACGCAGTCCACTCTATCCTCCAAATTTGCCCTCCGCAATAAAAAAAGGAATTCACGGTGTCCTAAACGGTGCTCTTTTTCTCTGAAATCCACTCCATGCCCTTGCCATTGGCCTGACACGAACGCAATATAGACGATAATAATAAGTAATAATAACCCTTAAAGTTACACTTCTGTTTAAAGTTACAGTTCTGTTCGACTTTAATTGTTGATATTGATCTGTTTATTTTATTTAGTAATTCCTTGACTTTTTGAAAATCAGAAGTTACGAAAATTTGATTATTTTTTTAACATATTATTTGTACATGTACTGAAAAAGACATACCTTGATTTTTTATCGGGACCCTAAAAATATACGTCACTCATTATATTAAAGCTATTTTGTGCCAAATATTTACATATAATTCTGTCACACAGTACGAAGTATTGGAAATAAGATCTTAAAGATCTACTGTTAAATAATTCCCATATAACTTGAACCACAGACAATTTTGTAATGCGTTTACCCTTATGCCTCAATGAAAAATGGAATCTTCTTAGTGGAGTAAGAACAATTAGCTTGCCAGCGCAAGCTTGAAAAAAACTCCGTACAGGCTCAGCCAAATAACGGTGGCTGATTCAAAGAGATTGTTAGCTACTTAATGGGTTGGCAAGTGATTGATGACAAACCCATTTGAGGCGTGCATATATGCATAATGGTGCACCTGTACATTTCAACTTCAAATAATTGGGATTTTGTAGGTGTTTCCGCACTGACGCTCAAAGAAGTGAAATTAAACGTGCGGAATTTGTATGCTTACTCACCAATTCCTGAAATTAGAAAGGACCTTGCTCAATCCACATAATTTACATTGCAAATTTGCAATCAATTTGAATGCTGTCTTCAAAATTTATACTTCAAAAACTCAAGTGCTCAAATGACAAGCAACAAGTTAGGAGACAATATCTCTACCACTAAATAATTGGAAAGAATGATGACTAATTAAACAATACTTGCTAAATACTTGAATATCTAAGAGAAGTCAAATTTCTTTTCCTTTATATATTTAAAATCAATTCTTAAACAGCTGTTAAAATGTAAGCAATTTCATTGGCTGATGCCCGGGTTCAATTCGTTTAATTGAACCCAGGTAGTACGCGCTGCGTATTGATGTTATTTTTAGGTTGAAGCGCTCGCGTCATACTGCGTTTTGCTACGTTCGCGCGCGCCTGCCAACGTTGCGTCTCGTTGCGTATGATCGTTGCGTTCAACGGGTTGTTCGATTGTTGTCACTGGGTGGTGGCAGCCCTGTCTTGTTGTATTTAAGCCGTAAAGCATCTCGAAATTGGGTTAAAGATGACCTTAAATGATAAAGCGTTAAGAATGAGGATAAAAGGTATGATTTTGGGAACCGGTACTCTCTTTACGACGAATTGAACCCGACGAAAATCATTTTTTTCGTGGAAGAAACTCGGCCCCGGACCCGTTCTTCCAATTAAAAATATGGTATCGCCTTGGGTTAAATTCTGTCGTTTGCTAGTAGAGATGTACCGGTTCCCATAAATTCATACCTTTATTCTCTAAATAAAATTTTTTGCGATTTACAGTTGTAGTTTCAAACTCGTTGCAAGTTCCAGTACCGTCCAAAGCCAGAGAGGCTACTAAACAGAAATCAATAGATAGAAATTTTTCGAATGACCTAAATGACCCCGCGATGACCTTTGACCTGTAACATCACAGACATCACTGTACTCACTGTGAGTGTGGGGCAATTACTAGAATTTGTACACAAACGCAGACAATTTCAACATTTTGTGATATAAACACAAGATGCTTTTCCAAAAGTCATGTTTATATTGGTATGTGTCTTGGGATTAAAGTAAGATTTATATTGGAATGGTTACAATTTTCTCTGCGTGTGACATTGAGTTGTGAGCTCTGCACTAGATTTTTAAACGACAAATTTAAACCTAAAAGGCAATTATTGGAACTTGGGCTATTTATAATTGTTAGTGTATAACCTAGAATTTCGCCGTCTCGGGTTTCGCGTTCATAGGCCCAAACTATTCTCGGATTTCAAATTCGCTATTATAGGTAAACATTGTTAGTGGGACACACACGCACAGGGCGAAGATATGCGCATATTTATCAGGCCATCGAGCCCTTCTACTTGAAGGTGAGTATGCTCTAATTTCTTATTAAAAAGGCACCATCAGTGATTTGCTCATCAGAAATATAGGTATTGTATAGGTATCCTAACGTTCCCTGCAAATTATAAGATTAAAAATCAACCTTAATAAGGACAAAATCTGTTAGTTTAGTCCTACTGTCCGTACAGACACTTACACAACACGTAATTGAAGTAGGATTCAAAATCTTTGGAACACTGCGTTTCTTCCTTTCGGTCTATTTTAGAGTTGGAAAAGATAACGTATGACAATTCTACAGACTTATTCTGCCTTTTACGTTAGTCCAGCAAAAAAATGCAAATATTTTGAATCTTCAGGTGAAACTAGATCGTGTCTTAACAAAGAACACGATTCTTGGGTTTATTATCTTTAAAATGCTTTTCCCATTTATTCCCAACAATACTATGAATTATTACCACGTAAAAACGAAAACTAAATTGAAAAAAAAGCTTTACAAAGCCGCTTAACGTATCTAATAGTCAAAACCAAATGAAACCCATGACTGAATATTAGGGATACGAAGTTGGCGCAGGTATGGCCCAGGCCATAAACTTCCCTCTCTTTATCTCATCAGTTTTTCAGAGCTCCTTTCCTCCTCAATATTAGGAATAGGAATATATAGATGTTTTAACCGAGCATCTTGGTCACCTGCTCAACCTACTCCGCTAGATAGTCAGCAGTTTGACGTTATTTTATTAATTTGTATTCTTTTTATTTTGTGTTTTATAACCAAAGGAGTTACAGATTTGTCTGATTGAGTATTGCAGGGGGTTTGGGAGCTCCGTAGAGCTCGTGTTGGAGACTGAGGTCTAAGTCACCGTACACCCGCCGGATAATCGCCACGGATTTTCGTGTCCTTGCCAAAGTTTTGTTTGGCCGGACCTGTGCCAATTGCCACTCGTACTCAGATTGCACGGGACTTGTTGTTGTATAAAATAAGGACCCCTTTGAAGTTAAGAAAAGCGGCAAGCTTTGATTAATCAGATTACCAGGTCAAGTATGTGAAAGTATAGCTAAGGTATGGCGCTACAGTTATTTGCATGCACACTTTATGGTCAAGTTTTTCTATATACTAAAGCTTAATGTGAAACGCTTCTAAAAAGTGCAGAGCAAGTCGTAAGCATGTTTCCTGGCTGTGGGTAGCTGTATACCTGTACATTGATCAAATGTGTAATACAAAGGGCATCTTTTATTCTGACGTTTTGAACTAAAATTTCCGTTTTTACATCAACTAAGTTGTGTATTGTTGGTTGTTTTCTTCAAAAAAGATTCTACCGGTAACGCTGTATTGTCGCCACTGTTGATGATATTACATATAAGTGTAATTTATGTTTCTAAGGTTAATTTCCAGTTCAATGTAATCCAACTGAGTTTAACTGTGTATCAGCCAGTTCATTCCAATTAAACAGCTGAAATCCGTTTCAACTAAATTAGAGCAATTTAAAGGCGCTTGGTCCAATGACCTTGGGAAAACTTCCCCTCGATTTACCCAGAAGTAGTATTAATTTGGATAACAGACGAAAGGCCTTTTTTATCATTTTTTACCCAAGATACAGACAAAACCTTGCCGTTGTATTAATAGTTGGTTAACCATTAAATTAGCACAGTAGTAGTGAATAGGGCTGGCAATGCGAATTTCTCGCCTTCTAATATCAAAACAACAAATTTGTTCGCACGATACTTGGCAGTAAGTAGATAAGAAGAGACACATAGATCGGAAACAAGCACTTTAAAAGTGAGCAATTTTAAAAGTGTGCATTTCTATTTACAAACGAGTTCAAAACGAGTTTAAAAGCTCAGTTGAATTAAGTTATTAATTCGACGAGAATGTAGAGCTGGATTGTATTAATCATGTTATAACAATTTGCCGGTTAACATCACAGACACACTGTACTCACTGTGAGTGTGTGCAATGCAATTATATGCAATTGTAACACACGCAGACAATTTTCAACATTTGTGATATAAAGACAAGATGCTTCCAAAAGTCAGTTTATATTGGTATGTTATGGTTATAAAAGTAACATTTAGATTGGCCATTGGTTACAATTTCTACTGCTTTGTGAAGTTGTAGTTGTGACCTCTGTAGATTTTTAAACGACAAATTGAAAACCTAAAAGGCAATTATAATGAGAACATTGGGCTATTTATAATTTTATTAGTTATTAAACCTAGAATTTCGACGTTCTCGGGTTCAGCGCGTTCCTAGGCCAAAACTATTCTCGGATTGCACATTCGCTATTTAGAGGCTAAACTTTGTTAGTGGGACACATGCACAGGGCGAAGATCGTGCGCATATTTCTCAGGCCATCGGGCCCTTCTACTTGCAGGTGAGTATGTATTACACTTTTTTTATTATTAAAGGCAATATCAGTGATTGCTTACATTAAAAAATATAGGTTTTATAGGTATCCTAACATATGCTGCAAAATATAAGATAAAATCAACCTAATAAGGACAAATCGATATTTAGTCATACTGTCGTACAGACACTTACTACAACACGTAATTTATGTAGATTCAAACCTTTGAACACTGCTGTTTTATTCCTTTTCTGTCTATTTAGAGTGGAAAAGATCACTGATGGACATTCTACAGACTTATTATTGCCTTTAAGTTATTCCAGCAAACGCAAATATTGAAGCTTTCAGGTGAATCACTGATAGTGTCTTAAAAAAGCACCGATCTTCTTGTTATTATCTTTAAAATACTTTTCAAATTTCTTTCACAATCACTATGAATATTACCACGTAAAAACGAAACTAATGTGAAAAAACAAGCTTTACAAAGCCGCTTAAAGACTATATAATACGTCAAAACACAATTGAAAACCCATGACTGAATATTAGGGATACGAGGTTTGCGCAAAGGATTGTCCCCAGGCCATAAACTTCCCTCTATTTATCTCATCAGTTTTTCCAAATATCTTTCCTCCTCAATATTGGAATGAATATATTTTTTAACCGAGCATCTTGGTCAATTGCTCAAACATACTCCGCGTAGATAGTCAGCAGTTCTGAGTTTATTTTATAATTGATTTCCTTTTTTATTTTTGTTGTACAAACAAAACGAGTTACAAGACTTTGGTCTTATGATGTATTGCATTGGGTTTTTGGTAGATCGTAGAGCTCGTGTAGGAGGGACGGATGTCTAATTCACCGTACACCCGCCGTATAATCGCCCCCCAAAACGGATTTTCGTGTCCTTTGCAAAGTTGTTTGGCCGGACAATGTGCCAATTGGCACCGTCCTCAGGATTGAACGTGCTTGTTGTGATATAAATAAGACCCTGTGAAGTTAAGGGAAAGCGGCAAGCCTTTGATTAATCAGATCTACAGGTCAAGTCTGTAAGTAGCAAGGTATGGGCGCTACAGATTTTGCATGTCAACTTTTATGTCAAGTTCTTATATACTAAAAGTTAAGTGAAACGCTTCTAAATAAAGTGAGAGCAAGCTCGTAAGCATGTTAATGGCTGTGGTAGCTGTAACTGTTACATTGATCAATTGTAATACAAAGGGCATCTTTTATTCTGGACGTTTTGAAATAAAATTTCCGTTTTTACATCAACTAAGTTTTGTATTGTTGGTGTTTTCTTCAAAAAAGATTCTCACGTTAACAGCTGATTGTAGCCACTGCGATGATATTACATTTCTTTGTTTTTTTCATGGAAAGTTAGTTTCAGGTTAATTTCCAGTTAACATGTTAAATCCAACTGAGTTTCACTGTGTATCAGCCAGTTCATTCCAATAAACAGCTGAATCGTTTCAACTAAATGTAGAGCAAATTAAAGGCGCTTGTTCAAATGACCTGGGAACTCCTCGATTTACCCAGAAGTAGTATTAATTTTGATAACAGAGGAAAGGACTTTTCTTCTTCATTTTAACCAAGATACAGACAAAAACTGCCGTTGTAATAGTTAACCATTAAATTGTAAGTAGCACAGTAGTGAATAGGGATGGCAATTGCGAATGATCGCCTTCTAATATCAAAACAACAAATTTGTTTCGCCACGATACTTGGCAGTAAGTAGATAAGAAGATACACATAGATCGGAAAAGAACCTTTAAAAGTGAGCAATTTTAAAAGTGTTCAATTTCTATATTACAAACGAGTTCAACGAGTTTAAAAGCTCAGTTGAATTAAGTTAATTAATTCGACAGAATGTAGAGCTGGATTGTATATCATGTATAATAGATTGGTGCGGGGGACAATAGGAAACTAAAATTCGAGCAAATAAATCTTTTAGCCTACAGGCGACCGTATTGATGATAAATGCATCAAAAGAATCCAGACAAGCTTAGTCTCTAAGTATACGTCCGCGTTTTGCGATTGCTTCGCAAATGACCAAAGCCATTCATAGACACTCACGTATGTTTATATAACTTATACAGAATCTAAGAGAGTTGAAATCGTTAAAAACTTATAATCTCTATAACATTATAAAATGAGTCCTTTCCACCGACCTGAGCGTAGGCCGAAGTACAGCTTGAAGTGACCATTACACAGTTACTTGCTCAACATTCAAAATTGCGCAAACTCAGAGGGGGCCGCCACAGCGCAATCGTGAGCAAAAGTACCAGGATGATGATGCAGGATCATAAAATTAAGGCCCTATCATACTTCACTGCAAGGCAATGCAGTGCTGATGCACTGGCGGAGATATCGATCACTTTCTGCTGCAACTGGATGCAAAAACCCAACAATGTAAGTCAAAACCAATTTAGCTTGGTTGCAGTAATGGCTTGCTAGTATGGGCCGACAATGCTATCCGGGCAATGCGACGCACTGCACTGCAGTGCAGTGGAAGTCTGAACGAACCTTTTGTCCCTAATTCGAGATCAAACTCAAATCATCTATTGCCTCTGTCATACTTCAGAAAGCCTGAGTGGGCTGGGTTTTGCGTACGGTCAATAATTTAATTGCAGATGAACAGGTTTCTAAAGGCTTTGATATTAGACACTTTGTAAAAGCCACACGGGAGACATTTCGAGACGGGTGCTTGAATCGCAGTTGCCTTGTTTGATCGATCCGAGAACAAAAAGGAAACTAACATTTTTAGGTGTGTAAACAATGTTGATATATTTCTAATGGGGGCCTGCGTTATCATACGTACCCTCGGCTGACTTGGAAATATGTGCATTGACCAAATTTCTTTGTACATCGCAGGGTCATAAGCAAAGATTCCGTGCTCGAAGTTTGAGGAAGGTTGAAGATGAGTGTTGCTATATTTGAGGGGCTTTTTCTACTGAATAAGAACCTCTGAGAATTGTGTGCACAATGGCAAATATAGGGTATAAATTAGTAAAGGAGTAAATTTGAAAAGTCAAGTGTTTTAATGTACACTAATGCATTTGTTTCATTATGCGGATGAAAAAAGTATATTTGGTCGATAGGTTTAGTTACACGGCTACAGCCCTAAAAAGGTTCAAGCTAAGGCAAAAATTTCGATGCTCACATATTGTTAAAATGGTGTCAAATCATTGACCAGGGTTCATACTAAAAGAGAAATGCATTTAACTTTGAGTGACAGCTCCGTATACAATTTTGAGGTCCCCTAGAGACCATGAGAATGAGCATTGGGTAAGTTTTACTCCAATATGACCTTGAACCTTAAGGTGCAACGAGAGATTTTGAAGTAAACACCAAATATTGTGTCATAATAGTAATTATATAGATTAGGCACTCAATAGATTCTGTTTTACCTTGTATTTAGCTACAGAAATGTCTTAAAGAGGAAAAAAGCGATTTTGGTGCTTATATTTCATATAAACATAGGCCGAATTTGTATTTGCCTCCTATACAAATTAAAATTTCACCAATGTTTGTACCAGAAACAATTTCCTCAGCCTTAATCCTGTCAGATGGGGATATTTTTGATGGAAGCTTTACATTACATCAGCAGGGTCAAAAATAAGTACTTCTTCTATATTTTTAGGGACACCTGATGTGTGAATCTCTCGTTGCACCCCTTTAATGGAGCTGTTAATATGTGTACGTAACGTAGGACCATGATAATATACCTTTTTAATCTTTAAATGAGAACAATGTATGAATGTACATATAAACACAGTTTGACCGATTTTCTAAACTGACCCTGTATTAACTTTAACGACTTAACCCTTATTTTTACATTGCCACATATTCCCGAGAGGTTGGACCCAAATTGAGATTCAGCTCCTCACTTTTAAAAAACATCTTCAACCAAATTTTGCAATGGGCTTCGCTTATGACCCTGCTACAGGGCTTTGCAGAATGTGATGCTAACTGGTTCGGTTTCCTTGCATTGTGAGTTCAAATTGGTAACTGAGGAATTTAAAGTTAAAATCCACCACTGTTTTAATTTATAGCATACCGTTAATTGCAGGCATTTTTGTTTGGCCGGTATTGCCCAAGCACTTATCCCCGTTAACTTTTTAGTCAAACTTATCCTTCTACATGTTAGGACCTCTATCTTTTTGTTTTCTTTTCTGTTTCAGTTTAACTGTTCTAAATATGAAAAGAAAGTACAGACGAGCACTTAAAGCTGAGAATTTACCTCTTAAAGTTGTTTCTGTTTTCATATGCCCCCTTTAAAAAATGAAAAAGTCCTTCAAGTTAGACTTATCCTGCCTAAAGTTAAGCCAGGACTAAGTTCTTTGTGAATATCAGCTATTTTTTTAAACTGAACATGCTGAAGTAAAACGACGGTATTGGCTCTAACAATTTGGAAGGCCCTAATGTACTATAAACTTAATCAATTACACTGTTATTGTGTTTAAAAACACGGAGCTTGATTCACAGGACGTTTTAATGACGGAATAGAAATCAATATAGCTTGTTCCCAATAAAATCGTTACCACACTTTGTTTCTTTTGTGTGAAAGTAGAGGCAACTTTGAAAAACGGGCTTGGCTTTTAGAGGAAATATTTCTGAAATGGGTTTTTAGTTTGTTTTGTACAATGATTGAACAAACTCATTGCAACACTTTCAAAGCCTTGTGACAAACCTTATTTTTACATGTAGATATCGGAGCTGCGGAAATAATGACAGTTACTTTTGTATCCCAATAAATAAAATACATTAATAACAAAATTTTGGGGGATCTCACGTACTTGATTGCCTACAACTTCTTCATTTATTTAAATTGAACGCAGTTGTGGGGTGTGACGTTGTGACTTTGTAGGTGCGATGGTAAAATGGCCTAAGAGGTTTTTAATTGCCGTGTTGTATTAAACATTCTCAATCATACATGTGAGTCAATAAAAACCCTACATTCAGAATAAAAAATAATTAAAATATTAAGAATTATTTTTGCTCAATGTTTGCTTTGGTTATGAAGAGGGATAAACAGGCTTTCGGAAAACTTTTATTTGGTGTCATTTAGACTTTGGAGGAAGACGTTTATGGCTATTTTGCTGAGAGACCTTAAAAATCCTGTTTGGCAGATTGAGCCAAATAAAAGTGCATCGTTTACATAGAGTAAATATACTATAAAAAAAAATCCAAGAATTTTTAATTAAAAATTTAAACCAAATTATTGTTAAACAATAGAATGTTGGAGATAATGAATAAAGGAATATAAAATAATATCCGGAGATTACAAAATCAATGCTGAGTGAAAAAAATCAATTTTCCCAAATAAGAAAGTCAAGATAGCTGATATAAGACCACCTTTTTACTTGGTTTCAGCAAGATTTTATGATTTTAACCTACATGTACAAACGAAACTTGGGAGCCAAAGTGAAACCAAGGTTTTGTATTCCTCTTGAAAAAACAGTGCAATATTGAATTTTTAACTTTTAATTCCAATTTTTTTAGCGAAACTTCAGTCTTTAGTTCTCTCCGCAATTTATGGACGCTGAGTTTGCTGTATTTTGTGGCAAAATAATTACATAAGAGATCTCTGAATCTTTATGATTGAACAATGACAATTTAATTTGTTAAGATATTTTACTTATAATTATGTTACACAACATACCGTTTTATTCAAACTGATATGTTTTTGTCGAGAAGAAATCGATACCATCTGAAATGCATGCGCGAATTGCCTTTGCTATAATATTTATTGGACATACGTCGTGTCAGTCTCTCCACATTGTATGGCTAAAATCGGCCAAACAGAATGGTTAGGTCCTCTTCGCTCTTCGCAAACTGAATAGGTTCTGAACCCCAAAGTCCGAAAGACACCAAATAAAAATCTTCTGATAGCCTGTTTATCCCTGAAAACAAAACCAAAGCAAACATTAAGCAAAAAATAAAACGTTAACATTTGAAGAAAAAATATTTCATGAATGTAGGGTTTTTTTATTGACTCACATGTAATTCTCTTAACACTATTTTCAGGGATGCTTCTTCTTTCCATACACAAATATGAACAATTGGAGGGCAAGTATTTTTATTGGAATATGGTTTAAATCTCAATAGGATGGAATACATCACTAACGAGCTTTATCACTTGCATTGGATGTAAATGACCATTCCATATTAATTTTGATTCTATAGGCTCGACAATGTTTGGCTAGGCCACATTGTGGACAGGTACTTAACCGCTTTTTGTAACATATTTTGGGTTTATAGAACAACAAATTCATGTAATGCGTGTGTATGAATTCAAATAAATTAGGAATATATTTCCACACTTACTACACTCGCTTCAAGACCGGTATTCTTTGATCTGGAGTTTGATCTTTTATCTACATATCAACACAACAATATTGTACAATTCTGACTATTCTCTTTAAAATGTAATTGTGGCCAGGTTTATGATTTCATGTAAAATGTTTGATCCTCAAGAAATTATCAATAGTTCAAATTATTTTGCATTGAAATCACACACACAAGCACACACACACACACACACAAATTAGTCGCAAATTTAATTTTCCAAATCGTGATATTTGAAGTGCAGCTAAACCTCGAGATATCTGCCTCAATGTGTCAATAGCACATTTTCAAATATACACTTTATATGCTTGATAGTTTAAGAAAACATTTGAACATAATGTAATTGCGTTCATATATTTAAAGTCTAATAATATCCTTGAGAAAAATCGTCACGCTCCCCTATGGTTGCCCCTTCTCCGGTAATGGCAAACCATGGACTCGAAGCCCTTATTGAATTAAGAATTTTTAAAATATTATTGTCATTGTTGACTTGGAGGAAAAAGCAATCACTGATGAAAATTTCTCTGGAACGAATTACTTTGCAGGTATGCCTGCGGGTAGGATTGCTAGGGGACGTATACCACGGTTTGAATATGTAACGCATGTTATATGTCTAATTTTAGATAGCAGCTTCAGGGGAGTTATTAACCGGCGATGATACGATGGACACGATACACAACTTGCTATACCAGACAATATAACGAGATTCCGGCCAGTCTATCGCAAATGACACCCTTAGGCTTTGGTTTTCACATGCAACAACCATCATGTGCCAAACTTGTCAAACGGCCGCTTTTATTGTAGAATTTCATTTCTACGCCCTAGGCGAGTTCTTCCTAAAGCCTTTTAACAATATCCATTCTTATATTTCTTTCTTTCTTTCGCAGTTTTTAGGAGCACCTTTTTAACATTTTTCTTTTTTGCAATGCTACACAAATGAATATTGTAAATGGAAACCAAGAGTCAATCAAGGCACTAAAGCCGTGATTGAAGGCATACTCAAGGCGTCTAAAGTAGTGCCTTGAAATATAATTTCCGATAACGGTTTAAAAAAAGCGCCGACATTTGAAAAGGGTGAGTTTTAGCTCGAACAGTGCAAATGGGTGATCAATAAGCACTTAATTGGTATTATTAACATAAATTGACATGATTTTAAAAAAAAATCAATAAAACTGTGACACCAAAATTTGACATGATTTTAAAAAAATCAATAAAACGGTCACACTGCCTTGCTGCACACAGCTTGAAAAGCCCTAAAAATTCAACCATTTTTTCTTCATTACACAGCATATGGTGTGTGCATATTGTAATAAGTCCTACTAACAGGGAAAATTATCGATCTTAAATGCGCTTTTCCCAGGATCGAAGGTAGTTCAAAAGTTGGTTTAAAATGAATTTCATCTAAGCGTAATATGTGGAAGAGCGCGGCCTAGCGGTTAGGGTGCTTTCCTGTGGCGCAAATTCAAAAAATCCTGGGTTCGAATCCCGGTGGGGTCAATTGCTGGGATTTATTCGGGTGCTCAATTCAGGATTTAATGTGTATACGAGCTATTGATTAAATACAGAATACCGCTCTCCTCCATGGTTCGTTTGTAATTGGGCAAATGAATCATGAAAGCAACCCGTCCTTCGGACGTTAAGCCGTCGGTCCCGTGTACAGAGAGTCACAACTGTACATGTACATCACAGCCAGTGTCGAATAAGAGTAGGGTGTAAAACCCCTGACTGTTCCCAATCCACCCCCAGTCTCAAAAGCGGGCCATGTTATGAGCGTCCGTACCCGGGTTTCGTCCACTTGTCTTCAAAGGTGGATATTATGCGTGAACAAGAAAACGGGTGTCTTTTTTCCAACAGGCGATGTACGCGCGTACATTGATTAGGGTGTCAAAAACAACAAAATATGGAAAAAAGGGTATTTTTTTTTCGCAACCCTGAAATTGTGATGTACGCGAGATCAAAATCATCAAAAATATTGTTAATTTGCGAAAAAAAAGTAAAGCAAAATGAAGCAAAAACTGACAAAAAGACTTGTTTATGGTAGCAAAAACAGAAAAAATGCTTGTTTAGGGTATGTTTTAGTCGGTGGAAATACTTGTTTAGGGTGCATTTCGGAAGTCCATGTTCACGCATCATATCCACCTTGAATAACTGCCCCCCCCCCCCGGGCGTCCGTATCATGGATACACGCGGCCCCGTGAATAAATCCTGACACCACCACAAGCCATCACCATTGACTTGTGGATACGCTAGATCTAACCGTAATATGGTATGAACGATAAGTGCGGAATAGTCGAATAAATCACAGTGGAACAAGGAATGTAATAATCACATTCACACTACTGAGAGATACAAAATCTACATCACAACACAATTACCAACAAAGAATCATTGGATTACCATTTCGTCTATGTTGCATGTAACGCCTTCCTAGTGGACATGCCCGTAGCCAGGAATTTATTTGGGGGGATGCGGATTTTCCTGAAGGACTTTTTTTCGACAAACAAAATTTTATTCGGCTCGCTACGCTCGCCGGTTGACCCAACATTTTTCCCGTCGCTTCCAAACTCTGAAGACGGGGGGAGGAATATAAAAACAATTACCAGCGTCAAACTTCAACATGATAAACCGGACTTCTTCAGGTCACAACGGGCGTATCGTGGAAATTCAAACTATCAGTGTATCTTTCCCATACCACCGTACACTCGATTGACCTCACCCAACTTGTGCACTCTCGTATGAGCAAGCCAACGATTTAAGACACTCTCTCTGTGTCTCCTGTGAAGCCATAGAAACTAGATTTAAGTCTCTTAGGATTAGAATTTGCAGAATCTGCACCAAATATCATATATATTTTCAGATTTTTGAGAGCTAAAATAAACATCCGACGGACATCATATTGTTTAAATAAATTGGGATCGCATGTTGCTTCACACATCTTCTGAATTCGGAAAAACCCTTACGGAATAAAGCACAGGTTATTCGTTAAGGTTCCGCAATTCATATGTGTCAGAGGGTTAGGTTACGGGAAACTCCCTTTCAGAAACGGGTTGCCGCAGGAAAACTACGATGGGAAAAAAAAAAACTATTGACTTCGCAGATGTAACTAGTTGGGTAAGCAGTTTAACAATTTTCACCATGTTAACATGGTTAAATGGTTATACTAACTAGTCGTTTCCCTTTCAGTTATATAGTTGGAATCAAAGACTTGAAAACCGGTTAAATACCTCACAGTAGAGGGTTGTCGAGCGATCGAGTGTAGTGTGAAAAGACCTTCCATCGAGTTGGAAAACATGGTGAAAAACAGAGTTTTGAAAACAATGGTGAAAAATTCGAGATTCTAGGAAGCCAAGCAAAAGACACCAAATACCAAAATTGCATTCATCATATATATGAAATCCTGACATCTGTGTTCCAAGCCTCGTTCCTCGTTCAAAGTTTGAAAGTGTTAGATCATTTAAATCGTTGGCCCAAAGTATATTTTATGTATCTCTTTTCTTCGAATTTTGTAATTCTATGCCTATTTTTTTGACCAAAATTTTGTATGTCACAAAAAAAAAACACCAGTTACATGGGAACCAGCTGAAAAAGGTGGAAAAGAGCCTCTTCAATATATTGATTTAAAAGGCTGACTCAGAGATTTCCCGATGAGTCGCACTACAATTTTCAAAAACAAATCGCGTTTTTTTTGAATGTACATACATGCTGTCATATACTAATCATTGTGTGAAAAACCTAAGCTCAAATCGAACTCCTTCATTATAGAAAATCAAACTTTGTTTAGCAATTCCTGATCGGAAAATGTTGTTATAACGGTATACTATGGGCGCTGTATACGTACATTATTAATGCTTACTGCAGAAACGTTAAAATCCGATTCATCTTAAGCTTTGGACTAAGCATTTCAGGTAACTACTTTAGTTCTTAGATCACTTATTTTGATACACACATTTTTTTGAAAGATCTGAGTCAGCCTTTTTAAACACATTACACAAGGGGAATGAAATCAAAAAAATGGATACAAATTAAGAATAAACTCGTCGAATTTAATCATATTGTAAAATTTACTGTCGTCCTTGCGGAAAATCTCCAGTTGAGTAGTGTGGAGCTGATATTTTTTAATTCTAGATCTTGAGAAGAGTTATAGTCCGCCGTACTCAAATCGGCTACGACGGTAAAGAATATGGCACCCGATTCCGTGCACTTCACGCAACGTAGTTAACGCTCAATCGCTGGTCGTCATAGAAACCAGACTATGGCTCCCGCAGACTAGAATTACTATCACATCGATATTTGATCCCATGTGCCGTCGGATTTCGTTAAAGCATGCACTGATATTGATTAACCATTCGCGATGAATAGCGTAAAAAAACATACAATGGGTACAGCGATTTGAACTCTCGGTGATTTGCTATTTGACTTCGCCACAAAATTGTAAGTGGCTTACGATCTATACAGAAAGCTACCAAAAACATGTTAACTTTAAACACTACTTAATAACATCCGAGGTTGTAAAAACAAAGATAATCCATCAGCTTATATGTTTTGGGGCCAATATGGTACGTTCAAATACAATGGCAAACTCTTTATACCCATCAGCTTAATGTTGGGCCAATATTGGTACGTTCAAATTACATTGGCAAACTCTTTATCACCCATCAACTTAATGTTGGGCCAATATTGGTACGTTCAAATTACATTGGCAAACTCTTTAACCCATCAACTAAATGATGGGCCAATATTGGTACGTTCAATTACACTGGCAAACTCTTTAGACCCATCAACTTAAGATCGGGCCAAAATTGGTACGTTCAAAGTAACACTGGTACACTCTTTATTACCCATCAACTTAATGCGGGCCAATCTTGGTACGTTCAAATTACACTGGCAAACTCTTATTTACCCATTTTCAACCTAATGCTGGGCCTATATTGGTACGTTCAAATTACATTGGCAAACTCTTTATACAATCAACTTAATGCTGGGCCAATATTGTTACGTTCAAATTACACTGGCAAACTCTTTATACATCAAACTTATGCTGGGCAATATGGTAAGTTCAAATACACTGGTAAACTCTTTATACCCACAACTTAAAGTGGCGCCATTGGTACGTCTTCAAATTACACTGGCAAGCTCTTCTATACACAATAACTTAATGGTGGGCCAATATGGTGACGTTCAAATTACAATGGCAAACTCTTCTTTATACCCATCAACTTAATGTTGGGCCAATATTGGTACGTTCAAATTACACTGGCAAACTTCGTATACCCATCAACTTACTGCTGGGCCCAATAGGACGTTCAAATTACACTGGCAAACTCTTTATAACCATCAACTTAATGCTGGGCAATATTGGTACGTTCCTCAAATACATGGCAAACTCTTTATACCCATAACTAATGCTGGGCAAATTGGTACGTTCAAATACACTGGGCAAAACTTTTTAGACCATTCAATCTAATGCTGGGCCTATATTGGTACGTTCAAATTACACTGGCAACTCATATACCCATCAACTTAATGCTGGACCAATATTGGTAACGTTCAAATTACACTGGCATACTCTTTATACCATCACTTAATGCTGGGCCAATATTTATTGTACGTTCAAATTAACTGGAAAAACTCTTTATACCGATCAACTTAATTGTTGGGCGCCAATATTGGTACGTTCCAAAAATTACACTGGAACTCTTTATACCATCAACTTGCTTGGGCCAATATTGGTACGTTCAAATTACACATGGCAAACTCTTTATACCATCAACTTAATGCTGGGCCTATATTGGTACGTTCAAATTACACTGGCACTGATCACATTTGGATACTCTATAATGATAATACCAAGAGAGTTAATAGTAAAAATACATTTTAAATATTGATAATACGGGGACAATCTTACAATGAAAATGTCCATAAGAATTAAGGCATTCCCAATTAATTCCTTCGAATTAACTTTGGGTAATTCGATTTGATTTCGCGCGAATTTGAACGCACGCTAAAAAGTATGTTCCAATTTGCATCAAAGTGATTGACTTGGTAGATAATTATTTGGCCTATCCTTAATGAAGTTGCATAAATGATAGAATACATTGCCTGGCCGCTTTAAAAAATACAAATTGATCGTGGCATAAAACGAATTAGTCAATCGTACCTTCGACTATTGTCATGTAGGTAACAAATTATAATTCATTATGACATACCGGACCATTCCTAATAGTAATGATATAGAAATACTAGACAATTAATTAAATGAAATTGCCTCAATACAAACTCCGGAACATTCACCTCAGGGTCGAAGATTTGAACAATTTAGTGCATTACGAATTCGATTCAGTGTTTGATTTGTATAGAGACATGCAATAGATAAATTGCAAGATACCTTCAATTGGTATTAGATTTTGTTTTACACCTCGTCTTACGGGGGGGTGGTAGTGAACTTCGGGTGTGCTAAAATTGCCCAAAAAGCTTTCGTAAAAAGCTTATAGGTCATCATTCTCCACATTTTAGGGTATATGCCGTCACAGTCGAAAGGGTTAAGAGGTGGTTGTCACCTACGGATATTTCTGGAAATTTTTAAAAAAAAATTCTGCACGTGTGGCTCCCAAAGTCTAGTTTATGTAAAAAACTATTCAATTGCATCATTTAGAGCTTGAAAAACCATTTTCTAGCGCAAACTTAGATTTTCGCCTAGTTTAGATGGAAAATGCAATTTTGCCGGCTCGCGCACTTTATGACGTTATTGTGACGCCATACTGTATGTTGGTACTTTTTAGTATCAATGCAAAGAGGAGGACCATACCTATCCACTGGTATCAAAATTATAAGTATCGGGTGGTTTATAACGAAAGCCACCCCCACCCCCGCCCTTGGTAAACCGTGTTACAAAAAAGGCTTGGTAAGACGAGGGTTAATGATATTTACAAAAGACACACATTAACAACAGCTTAAAAGCCCTACTAGGTGGTTTTGCTATTTGGTGGTTTAACTTTTTGAAAAATTTACCATGCATGTATACGCCTAGACAATGCGTCCCAGAAAATCCAACACAACTTGTTTTGACGGAGTTCTACTCCCACTTTGACACCGATTATTGCAAATATTTTTACATATTGAGAATGATGCTGTTGATTAAAGGCATACTTGCATGTGAAATTTAGAGGGAATTTAAAATAGAAAAATGATAAGTTTCTTTTATATTCTATCATAGGAACACAAAACACGTATGTTTACGCACCATATTGTTTCTTTACGGCTTGTGGAATCATGTCAGCTTTCCTTCTCGCCACAAACTTCTCGCCATGGTTGTGACCTATTCGTAGAAGCTTTAAGCAAGTTCGGAGAACTTTCTAACTGGAACACCGGAGTAGAAAAATTCTTAGCTATCTTACAAGATTAAGTTTATAGAATCATCATATTAAGTATGTTTCAGGTCTTCGTAGACCTGCAAGAACTATTCAACATCCGAAAGGCAATACAAACGTCAGCAAGTCATCGTTCAACAGAACAAGTTGAAAGTAAAAAACTTGAAATGTCATATTTCGCACGCAGATCGTTTACGCCTAGGAAGATGGAGATGATGAATTGTATATGAAAATCTTTTATTTTAAGATCTTTGTTGACTTTCGCATACATGCGTCATTGATTTTAAAAAGGGCGTAACAAATGCGATCCACGTAATGTACTCGGGCGATGCACTGCTTCATCGATTTTCCTAAAAGTCGGTTGAAGTCAAGGGTCTTACCATCTCTTTCTTTAGTTATTCATGCGTAATTTCAAAACTGCTTTACATAAGAATACTATTTCGCAAGTACAAAGTAAATAATGTTAGCTTTTCAAAGGTGACTGTTAAAAATGACCGTAAAAAAAATCGCAATGTGCGAATACCGGGGTAACTGTGTTGTGAGTCCCAGTTGCCATTTAAAATACCGTTTTTTAATATTATATTTAACAGTGTGGAAACATGAGTGAAATACCTAAAAGTAAGTTGCACGTTTTCTAGTACCATTGTACTGCAGTCAAGGGCCTAATTAACGACTTTCTGTTGGTATGCAACCGCGTTTCATTGGAACACTTTTTATTGTTCATGCTATTTTCGGAACTTACACCATCTACTTTGGAAGCCTAAAGTATACAGTTGAAGAGATATCGCCATAATTCACAACGACCACTTAGGAGGTAAAATCTAAAGCGTGTAAAATACTGCTAATTACAGCTGGGCGACATAAGATGTTTGTAAGCCTTCTGTAAAAAAGCTGATTTAATACCAAATATTGTAGAGAAAATATGCAAAATTATTGACTGATATTTGCTTTGTCATTTTGGTAGATTGTTTCATTTCTCGAAAATCGCGGTCAATGTGGTTTTAAGGTGCATTTCGTGATTCCAGCACCTTCTGTTTTATTCATTATTTACTAGATATTCTTGAGAAAAGCTTATTCACAAAATTTGAGTTGATTCCGATCTTGCGGTTTTGGGTTATGAGCGTTAGCTTGTTTCCCACGGTCCCATAGGCCACTGTGCTGTAATTTCTGTCCGTTTACGGACAGAAAATACAAAATTGCGAATTTCTTACAGATACGACCGAATTTGCACGTAAGATTTGGTATACATAGATTACTAAGGCTGACGGTTCAGATGATATAAAAATCTGAACTCTTTTAGGTAAGTCGGGGGGGGGGGGGGCGAGGATATGTATCACGAAATGTCCCTTTAAATAGACAGACTATAGCTTAGGTCAAGCACTTTAATTTAGGAATGTCTTACTTTGGAATTCATTAAAATGGAAAGAAGACCTTACTTGCGGGCCACTACAAAACATGTAAGTTTAGTTCTAAATAGATCAATGAGTTTGAAAGGTGATAGAGTTACATTTTAAGAAACATGAGAACATTATATTATTTCATATAATATAGTATTTCACTTTAGATGTACCAACGTAGCGCGATGTCTGGCACAATATGGGCCAACGGTTGTACTCGGAAGACCAATGCATGTGAATCTCGGGGACTTTCGATACTTTACTTTAAGACCTTTAAGACCAGCTTTAAGACCTTATTAAGCTATTACTGCATGGTTTATTTGTATTCCCAGGTTAAAAGAAAAATCAATATTTCTAAATCAAATTGGCATCAACAAATTATCCAAATTACCGGTACAGAAATCCTCGTACTTTTTACAACAGAATTGATCAAGCTGAGCTATAAGCATCTAAAAATTCGCAGTCACGTGACAGGCTTCACAGTGCTTTATAAATCACTACGACAGTCATAAATGAATCCAACCAATACACACAGGTAAAATTTAAAGCTTTTAAACGGCTTAGAACATATTATAATTGCCACCATGGCCACCCAGAATTAAGGACCCTAGTTTAAGTCGAAGTCAGTTGACCATTTCAAGCATTCCCCTTCATTCTCAGTTTTGGTTAAATTTACATACCACTAGTTAACTGACAATCTGTTGGCAATCAGTCCGAAGTGTTTCCAGGGAGTTGTATATGACTCTGGTGTATATTTTCTTGCGTTTCAGTTGTCAGTAACAGTTGTATTAAAACCACTCCAAGAGTTCAGGGTGATTTTATGTCAAAATTACTTGATTACAAACAGTTTTTATAGGTTGCTTCATTTCAGATGAGTGTTAACACATGTAGAAACAATACAAACATGCAAAACCTCAGTTTTGACACAAAAAAGAGGGCGCCCTATACGTAAGACATTAAAACTTATTATAGGTGGATATGCAATGATGATTCTATTCCGTGGGGTCTCCAAAACACTTCTCCACTCCCCTTTTGGATATGGCAAAATTACATCAAGTCTAGCTAGCGTGCACTAGACTTTACTAATAATAATTATTAACTATTTTATAGCAACAAAATAAAAAGATGCCTCTTAAATTTATCACAAAAAAAACCTTGTCCCTTGCACGACCCCTAAAGGTATACGAAATCGGACATAAAAGAAAGGTCCGCAATCTTCGCCTATTATTTGTATATATGTTCATTTCATGATGGCATCTGTTTCGATTATTCAAATGATTAATTGATTTTACTTACAGCTGTTTAATACTCGCTTATTCTGTTTGTAGGGTATTAAGTTTCTCGCTTGAAGTATTTGAGAAATAGTAAACTGCAAATGTTACAGCGAACATGTTGAGTCTAAAACTTGACGTGAATTCCATTAACCTACTTCGCTTTGAAGTATAGGCATACACTGAGGTATTTCACGTATACATACAAGGCATATAAAACAACACAAAACTTGTTTAAAACAAATGCCACTTAAAATTTAATAACTGGACTATCGGTAAGTGTCATTTACATTCTACCTTCTACTTTCTGAGATATTCTGTTTTGGAGTAAGTATGTGGTGAGTTCACTTTGACTGTCTTGAGCTGGTCCTGCCCAGTCATGTTAAAAAACACGTTTGTAATTTTGAATAGTCATATTAGTCATATTAAAGTCTAGGCCCGTAGCCAGGATTTTTTCTGTGGGGTGCGGATTTTTCCAAAAGTGGACCCTTTTCACAATAGAGGGGTGTAAATTTGGCAAAAGTGGACCTTTTTGCCCAAATATTGCCCTTTTTGGACCAAAAAAAAGCCTAAAACCCCTATTTCTTCCTAGCTCGCACACATCATTTTTGTGGACCTTTTTAGAATTTTGGAGATTTGGGTGGGTACATCGCACCCCCCGGCTACGGCCCTGTTAAAGTCCCTATATTAATATCAAAATGAACAATAAATACAAAAAATAGTTTAATGAGTCTACCTCTCTGTATTTTTCCTGATTGAACCGTGTGATACGACATCCAGATATACAAACTGTTACATTGTTCATGGAATATCACATGTATATACATAAAGGCGTATGATGATACGCCAATAGGAAGCCGGCATAGACAAGTGTAGTGCCGTTTGTAGGAAACGTGAATAGACATAAAGGCGTATCATCATACGTCTGTATGTCTATTTGCAGTTGAGGGGTTTTGCTGATACGCCCCTATTAGTTAGTGGAATAACTAATTAACTAAACAGAATTATGATCTGAAAATTCGTCAGAATGAAGACCTTTGTTCCTAGATAATGAAAATTAATTTATCTCATTTTGCTCAAAATTGCTCATACGCCACTATGTCTATTCAGCGACGATATATTAACCACAGACTCACTGGGGCTTCAAAGTAATGCGACAATGGCCAGTTCGTTGATGCTTTCTTTTCAGACGTCATTTTCTTCATACAAATCTCAAAAAGCAATGTAGTAGCCCTATATGGTACACGCACTGAATGCATTAGTACTTGGGAATCTAAGGTATGACCTAAGGTGTGGAAGGGGGGGGGGGGGGTAAAACAAAAGCCTGGGTGGGATCACAAGCACTTTTCCAATTACGTCAAAGATAGAAAAGTAGCACTGCTAACAGAAAGTACTCATATATTAAAATGTTATGGGTTGGGGTAACTACATTGCCTCAAGTCACAATTTTCAAGTCACAGTGCAATATGATATTGAGTTTGCTAATTCTGGTTGTGCCATCTTACTGTGTAATCATGAGCATTAAATCACAGGGCAACTCATGATGCCACAAAATGCATGGTAGGATTTGTTTTGTTTCTGCTTGCCGTTTTGTTTCTTCTTGCCGTTCAAGCAGAAACACTTGTCAAGCTGGCATGTCTTACAGTAGTAGTATTCATAACCACCTAATTGTTTGTAAAGTTTATGCCTCCCAGTGATGCAAGAGCCACATGTTTCCAGTGCCTTAGCACGACTTGGTTATACAACTTATACAACAGACATAATTCTGAAACTGAGTGGCCCAATGTGGCTGAAGCCAATTAACGTGAGTGATACCCGCCACATACCAACTCTATAATAGAAGGTCCCAGAATGTAAAAGGTAGAATGTAAATTACACTTGCCGCTGGACTATCGTTGTTTCAAAGGATCATGGAGGTCGTTTCTGATATCAAATCAAATAAACAAGACTTACATTGGAATTTAAATCAAGTTTTGGACATGATATTAAAAAAGACATTAAAGTGAATCAAAAGTCCAGTACATACACTATGAAAATCTGTTATCACAATAATTCATGTCCATTTTTTTAAAAGTTCTCTTCCACTTTATAGATTAAGAACATTTACAGTTAAACAATTTACACTGCTTTCTTCATAATTAACAGTATACTTATTGTAAGCCCAATCAAATACACCTGTCCTCCTTTGTGAGACTCTCACCTCTACTGAATTTCAAACCTTTCATTAGATATCTGTGATTCCACAAATTGGACCAGCTTGAAATTTATAACCCTTCTTCAATGTATGTGTCTCAGTAGAGGAATGTCGAAATGAGATGGGATAAATAGCATAGTGGGGAGGAGAAAATGTACTTTAAAATAGTGTTAAAGGTGCGTGTTCCGATCGTCCCTGATTTACCCGGAAGTAATATCGATTTTGATATCGAATCAGATGAAAGGCCGTATTTTTCTCATTGTCTTCCTGAAATTTGAGCCCTCAATCCATTTCATTCCCAAGATATAAACAAAAAAAACCACCGTTTTAGTGATTAATCATCAATATTAGCATAGTATTGAATAGGGCTTTGCAACATGCATATTGCGTCTACCATCAAAACCGCAAGATTATTTCCCACGGTACTTGATGGGGTGTATGTGCAAGTGCCAGGCTCTCATATCAAGTAGAGACCACAATACACATAAATCGGAACAAGCACCTTTAACATCATGATGAACAGAGGTGGTTTATATTTTTTTCCAATCCTGCGTTTTTATTGATACAAGCTGTATATATTCAATTGGCACAAAAAGTATCTCGGCATGTTTTTCGGCCAGTAAAGTCCGATAATTTTGAAAGTCTAGGTCTTGCTCTTTCATTTACCACCTCGCTTGTAAAAAACCTTGTAAGTCACTGGCCAGTTTTAGACGCTTTCCTATTGAAATTATTGATGTTTTTTTTTTTGTTTTTTATGTTTTGTTTTTGTTTTATGTTTTTGTTTTATGCGTGCATGTGCTTGAAGCAGATGTCAGATGTTCCCCAGATACTACTGATAGTGCCAGATACGTTGACTGACTGTTAATATTTATTTTCGTCACCTTCTTATTTGAGCTTCATCCAAGCAGTCTATAACTCTGTAGACAAGACTTGATATACTTTGGAGCTGATCATAATTTAGTATAATCTTATACTGCTAAAACTGCTATTTCATACAGTATGGGCGACACATGTTTAAAATATAAAACATATATGCTCTATGATTCACAAACTGCAAGTGTATTGCAACTAATAAATAGAAAATGTCTAGGTATAATCTCTTAGGAGGTAAAAATGCGGAACCCAAATTTGCTATGTACAACTCGGAAATCTAATCTGCATATGGCCGTTGTGGCAGGAGATATAGTCCTCCGGGCTCACAGTCCAGGAACAATCGTGAACAATAGGGCAATCGAGTCTGTTGACTCTTCACGCAACATAGGTTCACGCTTTATTCGTTGTGCTTCTATGAGCCCGGACTATGATACCTTCGACTATGATTACTTTCACACCGGCGGGAGTTCCAACCCAGATATCATGCCAGTTTTGAAACAATGACAATAATGCCAACAGTCGTTTAGGCATGCACGGTGATCCAAATATTGTTTGAGTTACACTAGAAATACATTTGGCAACTTTGGTTCAACATCGGGCATCATACAATTTGAGTTACCAGGTGCTCATTCTCCGAGGGCGAAGTTCAGCGAGATGCACACTTGCGTAGATGACAATTGAATTGTCACGTTTTCTGGGTAGCAAAAAATAATACAACTGATGAATACAAGTGTGAATATATCAAGGAACTTGAACTTAATAATATCAACACAGTCATATTTTGAGAAAAGTGCACCCTCAGAAATTTTCACAATTTATATTTCGCCTGGTTTTAAAAAAGCTTTTTGTATCTGTCAGCCCTTACCTGAACTGATTAAGTCATGATTATGTGTGCACAGAATGGTTGTGTAATTTACCTACCACGGAGTCGGTTTGTTCAGTGGACGTATAAACTTGATCATGCACTATGTTAAAACGCAAGATTATTAAGATTAGATTATTTCCTTTGTCTGCACTTCATTCGACCTGTCTTTGACATTTATAATATCAATGGGAAAGAGTTCATTGCGTTCACCTAATAAGTGAATTTTAACATTTGGTTATTTATATATTACGGAAGACCTACAATAAAGGCAAAATCATTCACATATCTTTGGGAGCGTAGGGTAATTATGTTATTTTTGTGTGTAAAAATACGTTCTTCGAAGGCCCTTGTGTCTCGTTTTAGAGCAAATTGAAGGAATTTGGTATTTTGTTGAAGACGATTCTGTGTTACTTTAAATAAAAAAGGGCTGGTACCCGTTTGAGCCACAATGTGTTTTTGCGAATACAACCGCGTGCATTAAAGAATGATCGAGGCAACACGTTCATCTGATTGAAATCACTGTTCGGTGATAATACCGTGATTATTGAGATTTAAAGACAAAGAATGCAAGCATTCCCGCCATCTCATTTATTCGGTCATGCATCAATGATCAAAACTATTAGACTAAATTGAGTTCAATCTTGATTGTAGCGGTTGGCGAGAAATGATTGCATAGTTAATTTAAATGTACTCCTACAACGATATGGAGTTGTTTTCAGGTATCACATAATAGTCTATTGCACTACATGCGAGCATTAAGTCTAACTGAGAAAGTGTAATATACACGAAAATAGAAAGTAGAGTATTGTTTGCTGTAGAACTACCCGCGATGTAGAAACAACATACTGACACATAGTGATCTTTCCTAAATGCCCTGAGATCTACCAACTTTCTTACAGTATCTCTGATTGGCTCATTACGTGATAAAACATGGTATAACCGCTGAGAAACCAATCAAACTAGGCATCTCATAAGCCTTTCTTACCATGTCTTTGATTGGTCAATTACATCATAATACCCTATGAAAAGCCAATCAAATTGGCCGTTCCCGCAAGCGACTATAGTCGCTCACAGTTCATCATATTTCATTTTTTTCTTCAAAAATTGAACAATAATGCATTTTCATCAGCACGGAAAATACATTCAAACGAGTCCAAACAAGCCCAGTCTAAAGTCAGTGGTTTTTGCGATTGCCACTGACTATATCTAATCGGCTAGGATTGAAAGGCTTAACATCAGAGAGAAGGAAATATATTTAATTTGGTACAGACACGTAACAACGTTGCTTTATTTGCCCTGGCTAGCTAACTCGTGAAAGAAATCCAATCTCCTGTAAATGCTACTGGCGTTGCACGATTCGTGAAATTGGTGATAACCACGCGTCGCAGCTCTTCTCTTTCCAGTTCCGATTTCGTTTCCAGCACAAAACTGCAGATATAAATGTTGGATAATGTTGGATCAGTAAAACCTAAAATCTCTACATTGCGATGGGTTGTAAAATTGCATGCTTAGCGCATGCACCACGGCTATTTAGGGATTTAATTATTTATAGGGCCAAGGGATTTAGTTAACAAAATCTGGATAGGTTCTGAAGTGACACACACCTGCGACATAAGCTTGGTGTTTGAATACAAACGTTTACTAATACTAATGAATGAACTCATTTAACGTTTACAATAATCGTACGAAATTAAAATAGGGGTGTAAACCATTAAAAACGAATAAAAGTAAATAGGGACCAAACAAAATGGGTTGAAAATATCAACAATTTTAAAATAACTGCTATAAATTCACATTCCACATAATTGATAGTTGTGGTGTAATATGATGTTAATATGTATATATGATTGATTTTATGCGGTATCATAACCACTTGCAAGACTTATAACCAAAATGGAGGAAATCAACAAAACTACAAACATCAATATTAAAATTTATGGGTTTGCATAGGAATATATCCTAACGTTCCTTAATGCCATTGGTTGCCACTTTTTCAAAAATCACAGAGCGGCCGCCTGCCTTATTTTGAAGGGGAAATTACCCCTAGATTGCTAGTCATTTTCCTAAAAGGACGTTACGGATATATTGAACGGGGGAGAAAATAAAGAGTTGATCAGAAAGAATTACAGGTGCCTTTTTCTTTGACATGGCCTAATTGGCAAGATACTGTTAATTGTACGTTTGAAGCTTACAATATTGTATGCATTCTTCAAGTTTCAGATAGCCAAAATCTGATAATTCAGACTGAACAAAATGAAGCACATCGTCATGTTTTGAGTTATTCCATGAAGTTTGCCTTTAACTTAAAACTACGTCGAAACAGAGCAGTTGAACAGGCGCTCTGAATAAGTGCAGTCCGTGACTTTATTGCAACAAAATTGGTCAAGGTATGTAGAAGGTATTATTGATAACTGAATTTGCAATTCAATTTCCTTCCCAGACACATGTTGGTAAATTACTATACCCAGGTACTTAACAGATGTCTGTGACGCTTGTTATGGCCAGACCATTCGATATTGAATTCCTTGATTTCCTTAATTTGCAATGTGAACCAAATATGATGTATTCGGTCTTCACAAGGTGTAGCGACAGTTTGGTATTAGCAAGCCCCTTTAACATGATTCGAAAGTGATAGCAGGTATTTCGGCAATGTGATCAGAGTACAGAATAGACCGTATTCAATATGACGTCAGTCCCCAGCCCATGTTGGTGGACAAGACGCATACATTCCAGGACTACAATACATTCTCCTATCAATCGAATCCATGTTTAGCGATTGCAACAGGGATCATTGACAGGTGAATGTATTGTAGTACTGAATGCGTCTATCGTCCACCAAATGGCTGGCTATTGAATACGGTCTATAGCACTGTCTTCAAAGAGGCTTGTACTCAAAGACTAGTACACGAGGTAATTGAACATCTATAATTGAACATCTATAACAAAAAACATCTATTTTAATTTCGAAAATGTTTTTTTTTTTTTTTTTTTATAAATTTGTTGTCTGCAGTCTGCCATATCTTCCTTGCATTTCCCAACATGTCTGCTTTTTTGTGATGGTGGGTGTTTAGGGTTATTAAGTTAGTTAGGGTGGGTTGGGTTTTTGGTGGTTTGTGGTTAATGGGTTATTGGACATGTTGGGTTTTCTTGTTCAATGAAATATGGCTGTCTGATTTGTTTTTAAATGAAAATTAAGTGCAATATTTACAATATTTGTATTTTATAAATTGTGTTGTGTTTTGCCTCAGTGAGTCGGAGGAATCACATCCTTTGGATGACAGCGGTTTCTTGCTCCTGATTTCCTCCTGGCTAGCTCACTGAGGTAATTTTAATTTTAATGTTTATATTTCTTTTTCTTGATATGTCTGTATATTGTTCAATTTTGATGTCCTTAGCCGATATGTAAATAAATAAATAAATAAAAAAAAAACAGAACATAACATAAAACAAACACACACACCTGAGGAAAGATTATGCGTTTGTACGGGAACTCAAACCCCAGATTACTGGCTTTTTGAAGACCAATTAACACAACCATTATTAGGACAAAAGAATGTTGGTCTCAAAACCAGTTTGCCAAAACATGTGCTGTACGATATCTTTATAAAAAAAAGTTGGCTTTACGGTATGCAATCTGAGTTGTTGATCACGCCAGTCAACATTTGCAATAGAGCTTACTACTTTATTTTCCCGTTTGCACTATGGAAAATCTCTTATGTTGAAATCAAGTACTATTAAGACCATATCGGCTATTGATATACCACAACTATATCTCGCTGGTCGTCAAAAGAGATAAATGTTTCGATCGCCGGAAAATACGGGTTACCGCTTGAACCGTCTATCAAGTGATGCCGAATTTCTTATTAACTGACTGGCTTAGCACATTTGAGCAGAGCCCAGTAGCGAATGACTGGGCTAGTTTCCAGCCCCTTTCTTTTACACGAACTATCAATGTGAAATAAAGAGAAAAATATTGATTCAATTCTTGAAGAAATACTGACTCGTGTATTGCAAATTTAATGTACTACAGGCTGCCGATGTGTACAGCTACAGTCTCCAGTGCACGTAAAGCTTAAAAACTATTCATTTGCGACCAGCTTGATAAAAATTTGCTGGTTTCATCGACGCCTAGAGCTACACGCCAAACTTGTTCCACATACCAATGCGCGTGGGTTTCTGAGACAAGGTTTTTTCTTTTTTTGGCCTCAGCCGACTTTCATAGAGCAATAGAGGTAAATGAGACATGGGAATGGTAATCAAAAGCAAATTATTGTCAGTGGGGTATTCCTCACCATCTTTTAAAAAGTTAGATGAAAAGTTCTCATGCTCCGTCCTTTTACCAGGATTACGAACGCTGAGACCTTTATCTCCAAACTCTTCGTCAGATGAGATCAGAATGAATGGTTTAGTGCTCAATGTTTGAAAGTTAATGTTTGGACCTTGGGGAATCATCAGTTAGCAAATTACCGTACACTGTTAAAAAGTTTCCGTAAATTTACGGAAATTTCTGGCAGCAGTATTTCCAGTCATTTTTAGGGTAAATTTACAGAAATTTCTGTCAATTAACGGAAATTTGACAGTAATTTTACAGAAATTTGTCTCATATTATGGAAAAAATGTGTATTTTAACAGAATTTTTCCGTAATTTGAAATTACGGAACCAAAAAAAAAATTCCGGAAATATTGCTGCCAGAAATTTTTGAAATATTTCTGTAAATTAACATTTTATATGTTTTTTGTTTTTTATTTTTATTGTTTTTGTCAAACAGATTTTCCATAAATTTACGGAAAATCTGTTTTCTTAATTTACGGAAATTTTTAACAGTGTAAGGCTGACGTTTGCCAACCAAAAAGTCATGTCACAACGTCTTAGAGTTGGATTTTTGACCTAAATTTTCACGCAGCAACTGCAGAGTGAGTCAATAAAAACCACACACTAAAGAAAAAATTGTTCTTGAAAGGTCGAACGTTTTTGCTTAAATGTTTGTTTTGGTTGTTTGTAGGGATAAACAGGCTATGAGAAGAATTTTATTTGTTGTCTTTCGGACTTTGGATTCAGAAACTTATGTCAATTTTTTTGAGAGACCAAACAAATTCTGTTTGCCCACTTTAAGCCATACTATCAAGTATACGTTTTGCTTCTGTTATCCGAACGGCTGGATAGATTTGACTCAAAATTTATCATCAGATGATATTGATGATGTGCTTCCATGTGAAGGAGAAAACGTCATGGAAAATCGAATCATGATCGGGTCACCCACCTTTAATAACTAACCAATTTAAATTAATCAAGGGCTTCTAGTGATTTTAATCAAATCCCTAGATCCTTTTGATTTTGCAATCTACCATAATACACTAAAGACATATGTAAACATATTGGTAAGAATCGTTTTTCATATACTTTATTTCCCCAGGACGCGACAAATCCTTAACACAGCGTATCTTGATAGCATCGAACGCTTCTTCCGTCATGGCGGGGGAAGTACTAAAATCTCATTTATATATATATTTTTTGAGTGATATTAGCCAATTCAATTAGGCATATGACTTCAATTTACAAGAGGTTTTACACTTCATTTATTGACTTCATTCAAGTTAGTAGGGTTATAAATGAGAATCCTATTACCCAGTGTTCCGATTTTGTTGAAACTGCACTGTTAAAAAAATATCTGTAAATTTACGGAAATTTCTGGCAGCCGTATTTCCAGACATTTTTAGGGTAAATTTACAGAAATTTCTGTCAATTAACGGAACTTTGTCTCATATTACGGAAAAAAAGTCCGGAAATATTGCTGCCAGAAATTTTGAAATATTTCCGTAAATTAACATTTTTTATGTTTTTTGTTTTTTATTGTTATTGTTTTCTCAAACAGATTTTCCATAAATTGAAGGAAAATCCGTTTTCTAATTTACGGAAATTTTTAACAGTGTGGTGTCAAATTGTTCGTCTTGCCTTATTTGACAAAGTTTAGCATTTGGTTTCGTTATTAGTGGGCAAAATGTAATTACAAGCATGGTCTACTTGACCCTCAAAATTGTATACAGAGCTGTCACCCAAAGAATTTAAATGCATTTTCTGCTTCAGTATGACCAGACAAATAATTTGACACCCAGTTGCAACCAATTCTGAGCATTTGGTATTTTGGCCCCAGGATGACCTTGAACATTATAAGGACTGTAGTCGTGTAACTAAAGGTTCGATCCTAGACAAACTATGTTTTTTAAATAAATCTATGTAATGAAACAAAAAAAATTGGTGTACGCTCAAACGCAGTTTGAATTGATTTCAAATTTACCCCTGTACTAATTCCCCCACCCCCTTATTTTATAAAGTTCACCACATTTCTCAGAGGTTGGACCCAAAATTCTGATTTAGCACTCTTCAAACTAAGAAAAAACATCTTAAAACCTCATTCCCCAAACTTTAAAAATATATACCCTATATATGGCATGGTAATGAGAAGCACCCTATATAAGGCATGGTGACTCACTTTCCTTACATGTTTTATAGACCTGGTGAGTCATCATAGTCCTAATGAATAGAGGTAGCTTCAAAACTTAACGGTGTTTTACCCCACCATTCATAGCGGTTAATAGAACGTGTTTCATTTTAATTTTTATTTTTATGATTGAATCGGTCTGCTCGGAACTGGTGGTAACGAGACATAATTAACATCAGTGAAAAGCCAAACCTTAGGCAGTAATATTATGTTAGTGCGAAAATATGTTTTATTGTGAAGCACTGCCTGATGTGAAGTAATAGAACATATGTCAAATTTTAGATAAATTTTGACGCCAACATTAACGTCGGTGTCATCGACTGACTTTTATTACAAGCAGTAGAGGGTTTTTGCAATAAATTAAACACCATTCAAACCTATACATAAATTGTCCTTCTTTTCATCATTATAGATCTCTGTCAAAAAAAATCACAATGGCCTTCAAAAATGCCAAAGAGAACATCCTATGCATACGTACGACTTCCCCCAAAGCACGAATATATGAATACAGTTACCAGCGGTCTTGTGCGATTGGATTTGGTTAGGAATGGCCGTGTAAGCTATTCCAGCAGTCAGCTATTGAAATCGATATGTACGCATTAAGGTGTAATGCGCATCCACTAGATGATCCAAATGTATTGAAAACAAATGTTATTAAAGGTTTTTGAAAAACATTTAAAGTGCACAATTTTATTATTCTGTAACTCATTTCAGACATTACTTTTAAGGTCCATGGACATGGCTGAGAAGACATTTCCTAAAGTTCTTAAATTTTCGTACCTCCAACAGGATCCCTGATCATTATCGCAAAACAGATTTTTAAAGGAACATCGGGAAAGTGTAAATTCAAGGATAAATATACCCAACTGGCAGGGCCTTTTCCTGTTTTCGCGAACGAGTATCAAGACTGCTGGAGGTGGATTTGACCCCGTTTACTGACGTAGAGTAACAAGTTGTAACAAAGCTCACACGTGGGCTAACCTCACCGCACATTCCAGATATCTCTCCTTGTCGGTTTTCTTGTCTGGGAACTTGAATAAAGCTTGATGTTCGGATTCTCCTTGTCGGTACGGTAAACCGATGGTGCAGCCGTCGACATACAGACATTATATCGTATTTGAAAGCATCAATCAAGATAAATATGCAATGATACAACATGTATCGAGCGATATCACGAGAGTTCAACTGTGGACGTATGCCAAGAAGAAAATGGCCACGCCACGTCCGTTCCACGATGACGTATGACGCGTATCGCGTACCGCGTATTTGGTACTCGGACGTCACCTCTGGGTCACGCTTGCCAGCGCGATATCACTTTCATTGAATTTCCTTAAAGGCTTGTCAAAACAATGAATTATGCCCAATTTTTATCAAATTATGGTTCTCAATACTGCTTAATGCAGATTTACTTGATACCAAACATAATATGCAACTGACAACCATTTTTTGGTGTATAAAGTATGTTGACATGGACATGGCCATGGACCTTTAAGGAATGTCTGAAATGAGTTACAGAAAATAAAATTTATTACTTACTGTTTAAAAGAAATCAAAAATATAAGACATCGTCGTGATGCGTTATATACATATCTATATTTATATATTCTAAAACATAAGAAAATGTGTAAAGGTAACTCAAGTAGCTTTTCAAGGCATATGTTTAGAGTATTGACTGGAGTTAGGTGTTATCAATTTTGGTGATTTTTCCACGACGTTCTTCCTTAAAATTCAACACATGTTTCGCGTAAAATAATCAACGCGACAGCCTCTAATCAGACGGTAAACGAAATTTTTTGTGTCAGTAGTCCAAATAGTCACCCGGATTATAAGATCTGAAACCAAGGCATTTAGCTTTCACAATAGCAATTGCATGAACACACAATAACCTCAGAAACTGAAATGTGTCCAAATCTTTCATTCTTGTTTTCGAAACAGAAGCAAAGCGAGGTTGAAGGCTCAAGTGAACGCCAATAATTGAATGAAATTTTCATGAGGGACTGGAAGTGGTGTTTGAACACTCAATATCAAGTAGCTAATATGCGATGACGCTGTAAAACTAAATCAACAAACCTTAATTGTCAAATAACTGTCAATAATTTTTAGTACTAAATATAGAAAACAAAATACTGTTAGAAACAGCAGCACATCATATTTTATTCAAATTTGATTGTCAGTGGAATCAATCCAAGCAATCTGAGATACAAAAGAGAAATCTGGTTTTCCGTTGACATGTTTTCCTCGTGTGTATGATGATATGCCCGTCTGCTCATTCCCACCAATCGAAACTTCCTGTCCGGATACCAAACACTACCCATATGGTGCAGTCGGTGAGTCCTTGAGAAATAATTGCTATAACAGAACACACAAAAGTGTGTTATGAAATGATCATATCGCTCAAACTATAAACGTCTGTGATTAAGTAAACATCGTAAATACAAAGAAAGATAGAAATCATTACACACTAAGGAGGGACAGCTATGAAGGACGACTCCTAATAAAAAAAGGGTGTATTGATTCCAATACAAAGAAAACCAATCAACATAGGCAATATTACCGTTGTGCGTTTGCTTGGATTCCGGACAGACTTACAAAATCAACTCTTTCTCTCTCTCTGAAAAAAATGTGTGACATAAAATCTGTCAAATAGAAATCGTGTTAGACATGGTGTGAAAAGCAATGATTAATTGCGGATATTAATATGTCAGCTTTAAACAATAGTGTTTATTATTTGTCGCTCTCACTAGAAGAGTAGGTTTGCGTTACTCACGGGCGGCCGTAACGTTAATTTTGCCCATTGGATCACACGCTTAATTCCGTTATGCACGTTATTCATGCATGACGGAATAAAGGTGTATCCAGGGGCGCCGTGAGTAAACGTCACAAGCCGAAGAAGTCACTGTCATGCACATATCCTTTATCAGGCTTCGACGCATATTTATCATGAAAGTAACAAAGGCAAGACGCGGCGGAAGTGCCACAACACGTCGACGCAGCAGGACTCGACACCCACAACATGATGCAATATGAGCATAGTCTCGCCTGGATTACACGTGCCTTAGCTACCCAAGCTCATTAAGAATATTAGTACATGGAAAGATGAATGCTATCGCCCCCATGGTGCGCCATTTGAAGTCTTTTCTTCATTTGATCAGCCTTCTCCAGGTAAAGATTAACAAATAAGATACATCGGGTTACAGCAAGCAAATCATGGTTTCCGAACGTTGAGAAGAAAGCACAGTAGACCTAGCTAAAAATCTTAATTAAAAGGTCGTCATTCAACTTTCAACATCATTTCATTGTTTTGAAGAGACTAATCCTGATGGCCTTGATGATCGAAACCTCTTGATAAGAAGGGTACTGCATCTCATATTAATGTCATCGACCGCAGAAAAAATAATTGTTCGTGTGGGGTGTTATCACTTGTGTTACGGAAAAGGGTAACATCTATGAATTGAAATTAGGGTGGATTTAGGGCTAATGATAGGACTATACGAATCGTCAAACATTTGCCTTACCATTCACCCCACCCTCACATGGCAGGAACCTGCTTAACTGGTAAAATGTATTGCTATTCAGCAGGTACCTGTTATAACTGACCTCAATGTATCACTGCATACAGTGCTTTCATATCACAATAGTATTAGCGCTTTATTCCGTAAAGCTTTGTATGTTAAATCAATCACCATCACGTAATCCTCCCTCGATAGGGTAGTGGATAAGAGCATCGAGTTATAATGAAGGATTCCCCAGGTTCGAATCAAACCTAGGCCTTTTTAAAATAAATGTATTTCATATTTTTAGAGTAAAGAGAACCAGGGTTGGAAATACGCGTGTTCAATACGTTAAGGAACAGTACCCCGTTCCATGGCTACAGGGCTGTTCGCACTGTATGCAGTGATACATTGAGGTCAGTTTAAACAGTACCTGCTGAATATAATATCTACCAGTTATAACTGGTTCCTGCTATGTGAATTGGGTCCTTCACCCGATCAAATGTGGAATGTTGGTATCACTACACATTAAAAAGGGGAAAAATATGAAAGGGAATGACATTCAAGTTGTGAGTAAATTCAAAGTGAGTTTACATGCATTTTTGTAGCCAAAGGACGTTAACTCAACTTTGATTACGATTATACTGGGCAAATGAAGTACTCATTCTTATACTTTCCAAGCATGTTCCCGACGCATTACATTATAAGATACGGATTAAGGGGTGAATTGTATATTACAAGGTTGAAATGATATCTTTGCCATAACTTAGTAAAGGAAATGATGCGAAGAATTGTAAAACAATTGCAAAACTTTCATATATTTTGCAATATAAACAAATATATACAAATTGCCAAACACCATGCCGTTCCACCATTTTCGGTATCACTCGTAGCTGTGCATGTTTTAAATGAACAAGTTTTATTTGATTTTTTGTTTATAATTTGCAGATAAATATTTAGAAATAGTTTACCTATTTCTGAAATTGTTTATTGTCAGTCTTGAATTATTAAAAGAAATCTGTCAGTGAAAGTGCCTCACGTATTATTACAATCTGATGGTAGTGAAATAATAATAGTAATGATACCAAACAGCGCTGAATGGCGCTTTATAAAAAAAACCCTGTGTATTGTATTATGTTGTATTGTATTATATTGTATGAAATAACTACTTAAGTTCAATGTATTGTATTGTATTGTTCAAGCCACTAGTATTTACAGATTACTTGGTGTAAACTCCTATTCAGATCAAAAAATTATAAGATAAGAAAACTTTCTCTAGATATTTGTTTCAGAATGATAAAAGCGAACAAATTAAAATTACTCTTATACTAACAAAGCTACGAGTGATGAAGAATATTAATCGAAATTTTGACATTGCTTTTTGATTCCATGTATCTTTATCCTGTAAACTTTATTTTTATGTCTAAGACAAATATTGACCAATAGAGCCAGTAGCGGGGTTTTGATGCAATACACGTTCCGTGTACCTGTACGCAAAACGTACCATTGGTCAATGAACTGAAGAATCCTACATTCCAATTACAAGTAAATGCCTCGTGTATGACATCTAAACCACCACACTGTTGTAATCAAAGTTAGAGTAAGGATAGTCGAAAAAGTACAAAAGATCTAATTAGACCCCTTATCACCCAGAACACGGAATCACATACATATAGTGCACCCTGTTTCACCTGTCAACTAAAACAAATGTTCGCCAAAATTTGCTAATTCATAATTCGGGGCAGAATCTTTGCGCCTAATAGGCACGCCTAACCGAAACAACCGAGATTTCATCGACAATTTACAGTCGAGCGATTTGTTGCATAAGTTTGTTCCCGACTACAGCCTGCAACAAATCCTAATGTGTCTGGGGCGGCGCAGGTGTAACAACATTCATTGCCTTCAGATAATAAACGTGGTACTTTGGCTTACGTATTCATTTCACTGAAAGAAACCTTTTATTGGGCAAAATTGTGATATAAAACGAAATTAAAGAGCTCTTTGGTTATTAACGTGATGGCAATTAAACATAATATTTAATGCACAGAGCAACTATTTTTAGATTTTTTTCAAGTAACTGATGTTACTACAGGCTGTTATCCTGGGGGTTAAATTTCCTCCTGAATTTTAGATCTCAGAACGATATGTGTAATTATCAATCGGCTCAAAACTACCTTTCAAAGGCTAAAACATGATTGACTTTTGAACACTGTTGCTCCTATCTCAAAAACATTGGTAAGAAACATCTTCCTACATGATATAAAGGCGTGATATAGCCAAACTGTAAGCAGAAAAAGTCAATGAAAAGTACAAAATTATCTCCAACGATCAGAGTTTGGAGTCACTGAACGAAATATGCAAATATGCCGAACAGGTGAAAATCCTGTACTTGAATTTCAACCGCTATAAGACATAGGGTGAATAATAAGATTAATACCAGCTATGCTTATTTAAGGCGTCGATTGTAGATTAATACCAGCTATGCTTATTTAAGGCGTCGTAAGTGGGTCAATTAAAATTTAAAGGTACATATCGTGAACCTAGAACTTTTATTCTGTTTATAGTTCACTAGCACCCCTCAAGAAAAGATTATTTCAAAAATTTCATTTGATTCTGATGATGCATTTTGATGCTATGAGCGAATGTTCGTATCATGCTGAGACATAGGCAACCTTGTGGTAAATTTCTGTAACCCAATCATATTTAGGCCAATGATCAGATAATATAAAAATCGCATCTGCTTAATATGCTTGACCACGATAATTTTGTCCTTAAAAATGTTCTCTCTGATTGTAATTCAGGATCCTTAAAATACAGCACATTACAGAGCAATTTACCCAATATGCTTTCAAATCTTTGGGCATAAAAAACTTAGACAAATCCATCGTTTTCGTACAAGTCTAAAGGGTATATCTTGAATTTTGAGAGGGTAATGCATAATAGCGCCGCATTATGGCAATGCTATTCAACGCCTCATTTCTTTATTGTCTGAACAAAGTGTCGAATCAAGAGTTGTAGTTTGAACGGCCATTACGCACATCCCGCAAACAATACATATCTATAAACCTCCACTGTCAAATCTACAAAACCCACACACTACGCTCACGTATATTCGCAAAATCAAGTACACATATTAGCCTTTACATATTCAAGATTCTTGAACACGTAAGCATCCTTGAAACCTTCACCTTCCTTTTGTAAAATGATCTCCCATTAAAAATAAATATGCTCCTTTAACGTGTGATGTGTCAAATTACCCCAAAACAAAACTTCGCCTCGTTTCGTAAGGTTTATAGTTGTTTTGACGTTGGCCTTTTCATGCTGCAAGGCATTTTACTCAGGCTTCAATTAACTTACAAACTTCCGAATTTGACTATGTTAATCAATATTTTTTGTCATTTGCTCATGATTAATTCCAACCCTACAAAATTTGTTTCAACAAATCGTTTCACTCGTTTGAACAATGTAGTGAACGCATCGGGTAACACATAGTAAACCCCTTAGTGTAATTTGTCACGCCATGCAGTTGCACATATGACAGGGTCGTTAGCCAATAACACCATCTCAAGCTTATTTGTTTCTAAACCAGAGTCTTTCTCTACGGCTTCTAGCTGATTAACCTATATTTCAATAACTACAGTTAATCAATAATGTCTAGGATTACATACTATGTGTGTTTATTTTTAGATGCATGTCATCTATCGCATCTTGTGTTGTTATGATTGTCTTAGAAGAAATTTTGTATTTTATTTCCCAAATGAATTATTCAGCATCATAAACCCATCAACCGTGTGCGAAATGCAAATTTTAAATGGAATCAGGTCATGTTTAATAATTAATTGTACATTAAAACAAATACAGTAAACGTATGTATCTGAGTTAGCATTTTATCGAAATTACTAAAATGAAGGGCGTACTGATGTAAATGTCATTTCAATCAATCAATCCATCAAATCTATGTCACTATTTGCAAATTGTTACGAGATTTAAATTACAAAAATATTAATTTATGCTGTCATGCGCGCAGCACTTGAGACGCAGACATTTTAAAAAGGTAGCAGTTAGCCAGCCCGGTGGTTCCGAGATGGCAAGTTCTCTGTATGAGTAACAAATGTCCCGGTAACAGGTGGCAGGTGACAGTTCACAGGAGTTTGAAAAACTGCCCAAGAGCCTTTGAAGTCCTTCTTGTGAGAGGGATGCTAAGACTGCATCATCTAAAAACAGCAGATCTCTGAGGAGATCAAAATGTGGAACTCAAATTTGCAATGTACAAACTCGTAATCACATATCGCCGACGGAAGTAGAGTTACAACCCAGATATCATGCCAGTGTTGAAACAATACAATTCTTCACATATCTCTAATGGCATCCATGTTGCTCCAAATATTGGTAAGCTGATTTACATCAGAAATACATTTGGCAATATTGGTTCAACATCGGGCATCATACAATTTAAGTTACCAGATGCTCATTCTTTGAGGACAATGTTCAGTGAGATGCACTTGCGTATGAATGAACGTGATCTGACCTTACACGTTCTGGGTACAAAACAATAATACACTGATGAATAAAAGATAGTGTAAAATATCAAGGAAATTGATATTTTGGGCTAGAAGAATGCTATTCGTATATCAGAAATAGCAGTTTTAATAAAATATAAAGAAAAGACAACGCTATAAATTTTCTCGGAGAATTTAAATATTTTTTTCGAAACGAAGATAGATATCTTATATTGTACTCCTCGTGTCAATTAATAATTCGGTTTTCTGATTTGTTTTTATGCACAAAAATGTGAGATTTTTTTATCTAATCATGATCAAAGGTCACTTAATTTATGAAAAAAGAAATTAAGGTTATTCTGGGTGCTCTACTATGCCACTGGTTTGTAACATTGTAAAGGAAGTAGGTAGGCATGTAAAGGTCACCATAAAAAAAGAGTGCATTAAAGAATGATCTAGGAAACACGTTCCTCTGATTGAAATCACTGCTCGGTGATAATATTACCGTGATTACTCAGATTTAAAGACAAAGAATCAGCAGATCCGCCATCTCATTTATTCGGTCATGCATCAAAGTTCAAAATTATTAGACTAAACACTGCTAAATTGAGTTCGATCTTGATTGTAGCGGTTGACGAAAAATGAATGCATAATTAATTTACATGTACTCCTACAACGATATGAAGTTTTTTTAAGTTATGACATAATCTACTGCACCACATACGAGCAATAAGTCTAATTGAGAAAAGTGTAATATACATGAAATAGAAAGTGGAGTATTGTTTGCAGTTGAACTACCCGCGATGTAGAAGCAACACACTGAAATAGAGTAATCTTTCCTAAATGCCCTGAGATCTACCAACTTTCTAACAGTATCTCTGATTGGCTCATTACGTGATAAAACATGGTATAATCACTGAGAAACCAATCAAATTAGGCCTCTCATAAGTTTCTGATCACGTCTTGGATTGGTCAATTACATCATAATACCCTATGAAAAGCCAATCAAATCGGCCGTTCCCGCAAGCGACAATAGTCGCTCACAGTTCATCATATTTCATTTTTTTCAGACAAATTGACCAATAATGCATTTTCATGACCATATTCAGAATCAACACGGAAATTACATCCAAATGAGTCCAAACAAGCCCAGTCTAAAGTCAGTGGTTTTGAGATTGCCACTGACTATTTCGAATCGACTAGGATTGAAAGGCTTAAGGAAGAACTTCATAGAAAAAAGATAATCACCATAATTATTTAGCATGTATTATACATATAGATAGAAGTCTTAAACGAAAATCAATGCTCTTACACATGTGCACGTGAGAAGCTCCTTGAGGTACATTTAAACATTTTCTTGGAAGAAATTGAGTTTGAATTAGATGTTATTATAACCATGGTTCTTATACCATCCTAATAAATTAAAACCATTACGACGATGCTCTTGCTATCATATACTTGTTAAAGTAAATGTCTGAAATAAAATTTGGACTTTAAAATCAATCAAAACATTTTAATGACATTTGTTTTAATACAAGTTTTAGATTTGGATCATCTAAAGAGGCACATTACACCTTTATGCGTATATCTATTACAATAGCTGACGGCTGGAATGGCTCACACTTAACGGCCATTCCTAACCAAAATCAAATAACTTTATTCGTATATTCTTGCTTTGCGGCAAGTCGTACGTCGTACGATGTTCTCTTTGGCATTTTTGAACCAGTGTGCATTTTGACAGATGCTTTAATGATAAAAAGAAAGACAATTTAAAGCTAATTTGTGTATAGGTTTGAAGGGTGTTAAGTTTTGCAAACCTCTAGTGTTTTTAATAAAAGTCAGTCCATGACACCGACTTTGAATGTTGGCGTCACAATTGTCTCAAATTTGACATCACACACGTTTCCCACGCTACAATAATTATTACTTACTATGTTTCGCTTTTCACTGATGTTATTTTTCTCGTTACTAGTTTAAAGCAGACCATTCAAGTAATAAAATCCTTGTTCTAAGCAATGTAGCATGGTTCAAACGCCATGAGTGGTCAGGTAATCGGCGGGTAAGTTTTGAAGCCACCCCTATTAGAACTATGATGAATAAATAATACTTTTAATTAATAATAATAATTTTAACATTTGTAATGCGCCTTTTTCCAGAAAGTTACAAAGCACAGTAACAACGACAGAGACAACGGTCCTTAAACCATGCTAATAAAGTGAGTCTTATAATTTATAGGTTCTCATTATCATGGTACTTGAACGAAGCCAATCAATGAAGTGTGAAACCTCCTGTAATTGTTTATGCATTCAATTTTATAATAACTTAATACGTCATTAATATTCCGGTTCTTTTGTTTCCCCCGTATTTCAAAAGCATTTGAACTCAGGACATCCTAAAGGGAAAGTTTAGAACAGAATATATCAAGCGTAGTAATACTCCTCTCCGCAGGAGCTCGTAGGGACAGAAGCGAAATATAAACTCGTTTGTGGGTATGCAAGTATTTGAAACAAAAACTGTGCCGGTGTGGCACAGGGACTGAAAGATTGAAAGAAATCTAACAAATGTGAACAGGTTAGGTAGAGGAAATTGTCTTCAAGAAATTTGTTTATTTTATGGGCTTCTGGTTGCAATCAAATGTTATAAAGTATTTACAAATCGTTGGATTTTGGCGTGAAACGTAATATCGGGCAACGAATCCAATCTCTGTGTGATTTTAGCTCAAAACTGAAATCGGCCAATTGTCAGTGAATATCAAAGAAATTCGGCGTTTTGCAGTGAACAGTGGAATGATAAACAGACTCCAGAGGATGGCCGCCGGTATGACATAATAGGGAATTATAACTTGTGAGTTATGATCGATTGGAGAAAATAGCGTATTTTGTTATTGCTTTATAGCAGTATCAACTCACTTGCATGCAACTCAAACTTTAAGCAGCCTACTCCGGTCCTTGTCAACACATCCACTGACATTTCCATTGCCTGCTGAAGGGTGCGGTATAGAGAAATACACGAGATTGCAGTGTTGAAGCTTTTTGCCCGATTATGGAACTAGGTCTCCTCTCACGCTGTCTGTACAATCATACCAAAACTGGTATTACATTTGATACAATCATGACATTGAAAACCACGGCCGCGTGTGACCACATCCTGGCTTGAACTGCATTAATTTCTAGACCCCGGCAGCCCAGAAGGTTTTGATCAAACGAACGAGATACCACGGGATAAACACGGGAAAATTCAGAGAAAAATATAACTTTTGCAAATATGAATATCTGCCGGAGAGCCGCTGCTGCGTGTGGCCCCGGGAGAGGAGTAAAGTTACTATGGGGGTCAAATGTTTGAACTGCTCTAATTTTAATGTAATACAACTCAAATTATCCCTTAGGTAACCAGAAGTACAAACGTCAATTGGGCTGCTGCTCTATTCGTTTAGGGCGTGCACAGTATTGGTGGTATTCATAACATCAAGCAATATACTACATCCTGCGATCCATTCTTTCCAGCCTACTGCGACTGCCCCCTCCAGTTGCAGCAACTGTCATGGCGTTGTTTGAATGTTTTCTTTTCTTCATTTACATAATGTGAAGCCCATGCGCATGCAGTAGCTAGGAACAGTTGATGCGAGGTGACGAGCAACAACTTGCCAATTCAATGCCCCTACTTTACCTAACTATTCCTTAGAATAAAAAAAAACATAAGATAGGCCTTGCAAGCTGAGACACTCCGAAGAGAAAGCAAGCCCCATTCAAGGCATGACTGGTCACAGGCTTGCTGTGATGCTGCCTCTGCCTGGTAGTCTTCAACAGGGGATGTATGGTCATGCGACTAACTATACCAACTACCAAACTTCTTGTTGTTTCTTGTGAGCCACAACGTATAGGTAGCTCGTAGAGCCATTCTTGATACAGAGTCCAGTGCCTTCTTGATTTCCTTATGATTTCCTTATTTGTCAGCCCAAGGAATTTGAAGCAGGTTCTAAAAGTCTGGTTGGTGAATTCTCTGAACCCCAACTACTGGGAAGTATTTCAGCTCCCATCCAGCTTCTCGTCCATCTTGACAACGTCTTCATATTTGGACTTCTTTCGGTAGTTTGTTTGTGCCATATTCTATTCTGCCGGTATACAACACCTTTTTTCCTTGCAGGAGAATAGATGGTCACATTTGTTCTGTGGTCTCCGTGACGTGGTCACTATTTCTGGCGGGAATATGATGGGGCTTTTGTCTTCATCTCACACAACAGTCCAGTCTTCACTGTTCTAAATGCATTCCTGCTTCTTTTCTCCTAACAAGGTAATATTGCCATAGTGAGTGACCTTGTCTTACTTGTTCTTGCTCGAAGGATAGCTGGCACTAGCTGATGGACAATCTCACAAAGGACTGTGTCATGTCTCCAGTTATACCTTCCTGGTCGTAATAAGTACTGGCAACAGTATAATGCACCATCACAGTGATGTTGTTATGTCCACACAGAGCACAAGTCCAAGAGCATGCTTATTCCATGTTTTCAGATTGGCTGGTGTAAGAAGTGCACCCTGTATAGTGTTTAGGTAGAATTTCAGCATTTCTGGTGTAGAGAAGCTTATTCCACCTGATACCAATTTGCTGTCTCCCAACATCTAGAGGTCTCCCTTGTTGTACAGGGTTACCAACACCTGTTCTCCTGACACTTCTTTCACAAGTGTAGACAGGACATTTCTGTATTCTTTCATGTCCAACTAGTCTAAGCGTTTCCCAGACTTGGTGTAACCGAGGCCATTGCGGCTGCTGCCCTTTACAAAGTTCATTGATGAAATGAACAGATGTTTTTTTCCTTTCATGCAGCTCTCTCGCCCCATTCCAGTGTTTCTTTTTCTCCCTGTCTAGATAGCATGTGTCCGTATACAAATACCACAAAATAATTCATTGACAAAATGCTTCTTTTGTGAACTATCTGTTGATTTATTTTGTTGCATTTTCAAGCAACTAGAATTTAATAGTTCATGGATAAATTACAATGTCACTGACTATTATTAGCAATTTACAATGTCAAGGATGTATTGATTTTTATTATTACCAATGTTTTACAGCTTTACGAAGAGAGTTACTAAGCCTGAATGAGAAATCATCATTTTTGAAGGCTTCAAAGGCTTATAAAATCAGTGTAAAAGCTATCGATTATGACCATGGTGTAGAGTTAAGTCTCAACAACAGGCAAGAATATCGAGGCCTTAATTGACGCAGGTGTGATTTTTTCAGTGAGAATGTTCTCAGGTGTTGAATTTCTCAATTTCCGATAAGCAATGGGGTAAGTGGTGTAAGTATTCGCGTAAAGCCGTGATTACTTTTTTCCTTAAACCATACATCCAAGGGTATCTAAACGTAATCAGAAAAACATCTACTGATTTCCCTCTACTGATTTTGACAGGCACATTTATGGCACATTTTAACAGTTAATATTTGAAATATTTTTTGAAATCATCAATAACAATATGGCAGGGTTTTGAAATCAAAGAAGATAAACTTTTATAATGTATGTGAAGCATATAAAGGACAGATTACATTACTTAGCCATTTCCTACTTGGCTATTAGACTGTGCAGGTCATCGTGTAAACATTCACTCTAAACGAGTTTCTTAGTTTTATATACTGCTTATACTATTTTACTAAAACCGAAAGTTTTCTTTAGGCTATGCAAATCAGCGTGAAATAGTTAAGCATATCATGCCATATTTTATGAATTACATGAAAATGATGCTCTGAGCAGAGAGAGTCCCTCTTTGGTTGTCTACCGCGTACTTCATCATCCATGGAGGCTCTATAACAGCTTTTCACCTCAGCTGTTTCTTCTGAATAACTTACTATCCTATTCATCGCAAATTGTCACATACACAGATATTCAACCACACCAACATCTAAATCCAACCACGCAAGTGCTCACGCACACACATTCATGCACACGGGCTCATTTAAACAGAGACACACATTCACAGCACACACACATAATAGACATTCTCGGCACTCACTGTAACAGACTCAGACATAGGGACACATATAACTAAAATGATTTATGCAATATCCGCAGTCCCTCTATTTGTGTAAAAGCAACGAGAAGAAGCGAACAAAAATGCATACGGACACATCCTTCTCCCCTGTGGTGTTAGATGACATTGGATAATGGGAAGACGCAACTTTTCTAAAGTGCCAATTTGAGAATCGTACAGTCGATCGTACACTCCAATGTTTTATTTATACTTTCAATGTTGCTGTTATACTTCTATATCAGATTTGGAAAAGCTATCAAATATAAAGAAATGATGCCATCACCCTCAATAAATCAACGCCAACTTCTGGGTTAATTGCTTTCCGATGTGTGCATTGATGTGGAACCTAATCCGTCCAAATTGAAACGAAACTAGGGAGTTAATGGCTTGATTGCTTATATCTTATTCATCAGCTGACAAATCGATAGCATTTTTGAAACACCGCGCCACAACTCTTAAAACTCAAGACCCATAACGGAAAATTAGCTCTTCATGCAATTTAGGGATTTGTTTGAATTATATTTATAATTTTGGTTTTGTATCATTTTCTATGACACATACAAGTACAAATGTTTATACCTTGAAGTGTACAAAAGACCTGTGATATGATGAGTCTTTCGTTTTGTAGTTTATGAGTTATGCTGAGTTGCTATTGGGTCACTCAATCCGTCAATCAATCACCCTCAGTGAGAAGCAAAAGCATATTGATATGTCAACTCAAACTGTGCACGGAAATATATTACTTATAGGGCTTTACTGGTTATTGTTACATCTTTCGTGGCTTTCATTGTCGTCTTCAACACCAGTGATTTCTTTTAAAAAAATGAGAATTCACTTGCGGATTGTTTCATTTTATGGACGAGTGCTTTAATTGCGCCTTTTACTTTAGTGCAACAAATTTTATTTTTCTGGGGAAAAATGTTTCATATGATTACGTTTGTAAGAATGTCTGTATATTTGCAGTTTGTCGTGCATTGACAAAACTCAATGCACTTGCGTCAGTTTGGTAAACTCATAGTGGCACGCGTCCCTGCGGGGCTTGTTCCATTATTCGCCGTCAATCTGAGCGCGGGAATGTTGTCAATGCACGGAAAACTGAAAGCCAGTCATTAACCTCTAATTAATGCTATACTACTTCTAGGGGATATTTCAGATCCCCGTCGTTCCTCCGGGGTGCTGCCATTAGACTCAAATTCTATCAGGAGTTAAATTGCAATTACCTAAATAGCACCGCCACGGATTGGGACAGACTTGCAGGTTTTTACCCTTTGTTGAAACTGATCGTGCACAGGTATTATTCTGTAAGAAGAACAAAATGCTTTATTGGTTTGTTTACCAATTCCTAACGTCTTTCTGTTTCAACTTGTCGTGACGTCTAAAATTGGCTTTCTCAAGACCACGTATTCTACAATCATTTGACTGACACCAAGTTATGTTTTGATATAGTATCGAAGTTCAAAATAAAAGTAAAGATTAGAAATTGTTTTCAAATATTGGTAAAAAATTTTACCAATTTTACCAGGGGTGCGAACCGTTTGTACAGTGTCTATGGAGAAGGACCCAAATTCGCCTCCTCAAAAATACCTCGGCACCCCTTCTGCCCCAGTTGCTTTCGAAAGCAACGCGTTGCCGCAATACGTAATGACCCTTTTGGCTTGCCATATACGTCCCTTAATCGCTTCACAATGCACCTGACACGGAATGGACCCCTGCCTTGGGTTAGTGGGAAATTGCTCCTAGATCTGACAACAAAAAATGCCGCTACCTCACTTTTTGTGGTGATTGTCAGGGATATAGTAGAGGGGGGCGCACCCGGCGCGCGCCCCCTCTATTTTTTGCAGAACATAGGGCGCCCAGCGCCGCACAGGGCGCCGGGCGCCTCTGTAGATCTATAAAAATGCCTTTTTTACACACAAGGCACCCTGTAGATCTCCAAGACTGACGGTCTAGGGCGTCGGGCGCTGTTTAGATGTACCCCTCCCCCTCCCCGCCCCCTCAGAATCTCAAGCCGATTAAAAAAATATGGGTCTACGCGGCGAGCGCAGCGAGCCAGAATATTTGGCGCCCCCTCTATTGAGAAATCCTGGATCCGCCCCTGCCAGGTATAATGTTATGCACCTCATCGGATATCAAGCTCTTTGCAAGGAACTATATAGTAAAATGACAAGTTAAGAGTTAGTGCGTCATTAAAAACAATCTGCCACAGACGCGCGTAAATTCAACCGAAAACGCAGGATTGAGAAATCGTGTGGCACACGTGCACCGCTTGAAGACAACGTGCAAAGTACTTAAAGTATAGTTTGTAATTATTTTTTTTTAATTTTCAGTTTCCTTGGCTGGAGTGGTTTTTTTGACTGCAGGTGCAATGTTTGATAAAATCCCGTATACAACACTCAAGTGTAAGAGCAAAAGTAAATTCAACTAACCAAGGAACCACTTACTGATGTAAAAATGAGGACGAAAGCTAGGAACAAGTACGGTACTACCAGCATCACGGCCATTCCCAGTCCCCAGTCATCGTATGCTGACTGCGTGACCGAGCGCTGTATACGTCACAACTGCCCTCAACCCGCAGGGCTGTCTTTTTCCTTTATGCCATCTTTAATTCTTCAACCTGACCGTGACTCTTTGGTCAGTGCTGATTTAAATTCCAGAGTGGATACCTTGAATGATACAGCTTGAAAATGCTTGTAGAACAAGTTTACCATAACCATGGGCAATATAGCTGGCTAGAGCTGCAAAGGTTACAGAGGTCAAATCTGGGAGGCTAATCATTTTGAAGACGTATCTACAATTAAACAAGAAAAGTGTGAAATGTGTGACAGAGAGACAGGGCAAGAGAGAGCGAAAGAGAGATGGAGAGAGGAAAAACGAGAAGAAAAACAAGAGAGAGAGAGGTAGCGAAATGAGACAGCATTTTAAGATGTGACGACCTACATATAAATAGTTTGCTTTTTTGGTTGATGTACCATGATAGCATTGCAATGTTACTCTTTTCCCACTAAGGCTGTGTACCTCAAACGCATCCAAAATATATTTTTCCTCAAGCATGAACGTTTAGCATACATTTGTAACTATAGAAAAGGTCAATGACTGATAACAACTTAATTTCACTTGCTTCCTAAAGGCCGCAGCCAAGGAGAGAGCAACCGCCTCCAATCTCAAAAGTAAAGAAAGTCTACAAAAAGTATTTTTTTGTCAAAGAAGGTCGACATTTTTACTAAAAAGGTCCCGGGAAAAGGTCCAACTTTGCCCTTTCCATGGAAAATAGGTCCACGTTTTGGGAAAAGAAGGTCAACTTTTGATTTCAGATGGAGAAATGTTTATTAGTGCAATCGTTGTTTTTTTATAAAGATTTTTGTTGTCCCGTTAAAACACAGACACCTTAATGTTCTACAACGATAGATTTTCATTAAATATTCTCTTATCTTTTACATCATACATTTATAGCATAAAATAGTCAATTTAACGGATTTGATGTCTTACTATGCCAGCAACACAATCTATCGTGTCGTTGCATTGCTCTAAAATGGTGCATAGAATGCCTTGTACAGGGTAAGTCAAAAAGATTTACACTCGATTTCAGAAAAATATTAAAAATATTTGACAGGTTTAGAAATATTTTTTTATACATGAAAACAATAGCTCATTATATCGACTGTTATTGATAAAAATATCGAAAGTTTACCTTTTCGCATATTGCAGATATGGTAAATTAACGGAAAGCCGCTAAAAACCATATTGACCACGGTTGTAAAATTCGTCACGTCCACAGCAGCAAAGCCATTGAGTAACTGTCATCTAAATGCTTAACAACTTTTGTATTTTGTTCTAAAGTAACCATTACCTAACCCGTACCAACTGTTGTTAATAATATTTCTTAACAATAGTCAATGACAGTAGCGTAACAGGGGATGCATTGTCCCCTTCCCCATGGGTCTGACCAGGAAATAAGATTAAGGCTAGCGGTTAAAGCAGGAAAGTGGGAAAAGGAAAGGCCGAAAGGGAGTAGAGAAAAGAGAGGGAAGGAAGAGGACAGGATTGAGATGCAAATGGAATTTATAAGCAAATTGATCTCTAGATGACGTTTGACCTGCGGGTCACTTTGAAACTCCTTTAGCAACCCTCAGACTGTCGTTCCCCACCCACGTGCCAAATATCAGCTCCAAACTTCAAAGCACAACAAAACGCATAGCAGGACAGATAGACAGACAGATAGAGAGAGGCAACTCTTGTTTTTTAGTAATATAAGATAATTTTGGTAGATGATACTCCTAATGCACTTACCCGATTGAAAGAGTAAAGCAGATTTACCACCAACTCTTTAGTTTAGTGGGTAGAAGGGGGTCGCGTGCACCCCCCTGAAATAAATTTCTAATCGAGGTCTCTATATCAGAAAAAGTGCGTAGAAAACGATTAGCTATGTTAAAAAATTCAAAAAATTGTCCCACGTGCCATTTTTAGGTAATTTTTTTTGCAAATTCAGGAACCGTTATTACAGAAAATATAGTTTTCTACCGTATCTCAACAACAAAACAAAATTATTCTTCTAGAGCCATTAAGACCGCTTGCCATGCATATTTGTTTGTTGTTTTGCTTCGGATCCAAAATGGCAGCCAACATGGCCGCCTCAAGATCTACAAAGTATAAGTGCTAAATGCCTGTTTTATTTAGTCGTATAGTCATAAAATGAGAAAATCAATTAAGGAACATATGTCTTTGACCATTAAAACTCAAGTCTCTCTGCCTGTTTTGCTTAGTGAGTATATTTAACATTCAATATGGCGGCCAATTTGTCCGCTTCAAATGTGTTAAACTTAGAATTACACTACGATCATCAATCTGTCCAGACTCTTAATTTGAATCTTTACAGAGTGGCCACAAAGCCTACACCTATGCCTGCAAACACTATTCTTATAAGGTTTCATTTTAACAAAAATTTTTCTTTTTTTATTTAATTTAACATTACAGATTTGATTAATGGCCTAAGGTCAGAGAAAGAAATCTGTTAATTGAATACCAGCGATCATTGTTTCTTTAGTCATTTTCTATCAGTCCATAATAGTCCCGCGGTTTGGTATTTTCTTTATTAAAATGTTTGCGAAAATCTAAATGATTATTCATCACTTCAAAAGAGTTATTCATACGCGATTGTGTGCGATATAAAACGAATAGGAGAGGTTTGGGTGCTAACGCGATGAGGTACTTGTTCGGGAAACCAAAAGAATTCAACATTCCAAATACGAGTACAAATCTCGCACATGATATATAAAGATGTGGTAGATAAACACTATTTGTTTAAATGCACGTGGAAAATTTTATTCGCATGATGTAGTTTAATACGCGTAGACTAAAAATCCTAAAATAGGAAGGTATTTTATATAAATATTTAACTCTACCATAACTCGTGATTCTAAGTCTAAACCTGAACCAAAAACCCAGCTCCTACATAACACTAACCCTAGACCATATCAATAACCTTACCCAAAACTTTAAAGGGTTGATAAGTGGCTCGCCTTATCATGTACTACGTGAATAAAAAAAAAAAGTGTGCAAGCATTAAAGATGATCTTGACCTTTATGCAATCGCTAGATCATAGATTTGTTGTTGTTTTGGATAAAGACACATTTATACTTTCATGTGTTGAAAAAATGAAAGAAATCGACTGAAAAATACGCTCGATATGGCAGTGTTTTGTAAGCACACCTCTTTTTTCTCCATTCCTATGGGATTCACACACATAAACTTGTGTTTGCGAGAATGTACAATATCATGATACCTTTGTCAACTTCATAATGCTCATTTTCTTGAATATTTCAACAGTGGATTAATAATCATGAATCTATTTATACCAATGTGCTTGAGATGCACTATATGGTGAAAAGGCAAGACAGAGTCGCTTAGGCTAGCTTGATGTGTCTTACCTTTCCGAACAAAGAATTAATTAAGACCGTTGCAGGTCTATTTCTGTCGGTTTTCTTTTTCTTAGTACTTATAAAAATACATTTATTCAACATTCCGCTTCAAACAGTTACTATGGCATGCCCCAGACGGTGACGGGTATGGATGAGTGATTTCACGGTGGCTGTTTATTTTTTTAACTCCGATTAAGTGTATAGTGGTGGGTGTTATTTCTGCCATGGTCTTAGTTTCGGTAGATGCTAGTAGATGCTTCTTTTGGTTCCGTTTTACTCAAGAAAAAAGGAATATCTGGAAGGTATATCTTTTTGACAAATTCTAAATGTTGATTAGAAATTGGTGAATTAGTTAAGCACGTATTCTATTTGCTCCGTACTTACTTATTCTTTTCATTCTCTGCAGGACATAAGTTCAGAACTAAGTTCTTCCACTTGTCTTTTGTCTTTTGTCCTTCTCAGACTGTTGTCTTTTGTTGTATTTTGTCCTTCTCAGACTGTGGCCATTAGCTTTTCAATTATATATTTGAAAAGCGGCACTGGCACATTTTCACAAAATAAGAAATGTCTTCAATTTGCTCTCAAGTGATAGCCTATGCCATGGGAAGAATACAGATATATTTTACACATAAAAATAACATACGCAAAAAAGAGGGTATTAATAAGAGGCTATAAAGACATCCAGGTAATTTGTAGGCTAACTTTTATGTTTGCCGTAAATTTAGCCAACATGAATATCACAGATTCGTATTCTTTAATATTAAAACCACCCAAAGGTCACTGACCGGTCAAATAGGGTGGATGTTGTGGGAATCATCTCTGGTGTCGGCGGTGTGTGTTTTCATGTGTTAAATGCCATATCCGTCGTCTACGGAATAAAGTCACTCCGGAGTGGTTTTATTATAAAATCGGTCAGGTTCGTTTGCTTGGGGGCTAACGGGCATAAACAATGTAAGAGATTATGGCTGTGATGGTATTGTAAATAGTACAAAAAACGTGAGGGACAGTACCGCATCTTTTCAAGATTCTATTTAGAAAAAGTTATAAATAAAACGTCCAGTTCGTTGATTTTGAAGGTGTTGTGCCAAGGACTTGGCGTGTAAATTAAAATCTCTTATGTAGAAGTCGTTTCCCACATCGCCTGTGCAAATTCAGGCACATCGATTTGAATTATGCATCCAATACACGGCTTCAGAGCACTATCAGCCGTGATATCATGTTTGCCTTATCTAATGTTCAAGTCTTATGAAAGAATAGAATGGAATAGCTAGGTAAGCCTACTCGGTCCTTTATTTAAATGTGATGCTATCCGGTGTATGGTCAGAAACCGCGATCGTGTCACTATTCCGAAGGTTCAATGTTCCGAAGGTTCGCTGTTCCGAACACGCGTTTTTAGTATTCGCTTTTTCGAATCCTTCAAAGGGTTCGCTATTCCGAAAATAGGGTTCGCTATTCCGAATATTAAAAAGGGTTCACTATTCCGAATATTAAAAAGGGTTCACTATTCCGAAAATTGGAAAAATGTCGCTATTCCGAGTTTATAAAAGTGTACACTTTTCCGAATATGATAAGAAATATATTCAAAGTGAAAACAAAGGCGAAGTTAAATTGCTTATGTTTCAATAGAAAGATGGTATTATTGTTTAGGACAAACATTACAAATATGTCAAAATCAGGGTTTTAAATATTTTAGAGACATCTGATATGTGTAAATGTCTAAGTGCACCTTTATAACATACAAACCAACATTTAAGATTTACGTGTAATTTAATCAGGCATTTTTTAGATGTATTTACTTTAAAGTTGTTTGTGTTCTTTGTTTTTAAGCCTTTACCGCCCGCCGGGTAGATGTGGCCGATAGAACTCGTTATCATTATTATCAATCTATAATTCCAATTTTGACGGTCGAAAGCATTGTAGAAGATATGCATTATTCCTAGAAAATTGCGGTAGTGTTTGAGAGCATAGGGAACACTACAAAACGAACCCAGGATATCATCTTACACCTGGATGCGTCTAGACACTCCTGCTGCAATGCTATCAGCCTTGTAGACAAAGGAGGGAATCAACAGATTATCAGGGTTAGTACATTTTGTGACCCCACTTTTTCTGCACCCACTTTTTCTGCACCTAGTTTTGCCCACTTTTTCTGCACCCACTTTTTCTGCACCCAGTTTTTTAATGTTACTCAATGCGGGTTAGTACATTTTGTGACCCCACTTTTTCTGCACCCACTTTTTCTGCACCTAGTTTTGCCCACTTTTTCTGCACCCACTTTTTCTGCACCCATTTTTTTAATGTTACTCAATCATTATTAACGTCAAATTATTGATTAATTGACTGATTAATAGGTGTAAATTACATTTTTACATTATTTATGTTCGGCGATATATTGTTAACAACTTATAGCCTCGTCCGCGAATATACAAAAACATTTCTATCATATCACACATCATGAGCATTGAGCCATATGTAATAATGTCAGGGAAATTCCCTGAATCCAGGGGGGGAAAGGTCGGATTTATTTGGCATCCCCGGAAAATTAGCACTCTATATAAAGGCCACACCCATAAAACGAATCTTATACGTTAACTTCACAAAAAATGCGATCAACTATGACAAATCGGGTCTTGGAAAGCAAATTTGAGCAAAATGTGGTGCGATATGAGCCATTTCCTGTCAATACGTCAGGTATACGTTGTGTTGCATGAGCGCCGTAGTCTCGTGGGCGTTTTGTATACGTTCGTGCTTGGACCTCGTGGAGTCAATAGGCGTGGTAGGACCCCATATACATGCGAATGAGACTAAATTTGAATAAATAACGTTCTAAGCAGTTACGGCGGTCCGGTAAGTACGTAATTCCTGTTTCTAAAATTGAAAAAAAAAACTGAAACCAGTGTTTGAAAATTCTCAAGACTGGAATAATACCGAAAGGCATTGTGGAAAAATGGATTTGCCCGTAGAGATTGCGTGTTAACTTTTCCGTGTTTGCGAGTACCGAAGTATCCGACAAAAAACGTTCAATATTCTCTCTAGGTTCTATAGGTTCAGACCCAATTATGATACATATTTAAAACAACACATAGTAACGGACCCTCTGATGCAAAACTTCCATAGAACCCCTCCGTTTTCCGGAGATATTTGAGATTTAGTTTCATTGACACACATTCTCTATGACGGACCGATAACGTTAATCTCTCGCGCAGTACCAATTTAGGTAATATCTTTCGCAGTCTGTGACACAGACTAGACACTTCCCGGACCGCCGTACTCAGCAGTCTAGGGATTTTTGAAATGGCGCTAAAATTGAATTTTCAAATGGATTTTTCTGCAAATTTCTTCTAAAAGTTCGCAGAACAAAATTGCTTTAAATGATGTCTTCTTGTCGTAAGGTAAAATTGAATGAATTCATCAAGCGGTTTTGGAGGAATCAATCAGGCATATTAATGCCGATTTATGGATTTTTTCCATAGAGCTCCACAAGAGCCTGGCAACTTTATTGGCGCCAGGAACATACGAGGTGAAATGTGTTTTTAATAATTGTTACTGTTAATTGATTTCCTGGCAAAGAGACTTGTTTTCAGTTCAAGATCACAAACAGAATGAATGTGATATGGTATACTATTTTTCTATCAATTAAAAACTAAAGAAAAGTGAGTGCAGAAAAGTGGGGTCACAAAATGTACCAACCCAGATTATCACGTTTTAAGGACAGCTTACAACATAATACTTGGGCGAAAAACATTTATACTTATTTTATGTTATTTAAATTTCATCAGTCTCATTACAGAATCTGCCGCCCTCCCAGGACGTGCTTTCAACACATCATTTCTTCAATTTGATTTGGTAACTGTCATCTAAATGCTCAATTGCAAACCGTTGACTTAATTGGATTCGCCATTTTAAAATAGTTAAGAATTATTTTTGCTCAAATGTTTGCTTTGGTTGTGAAGAGAGATAAACAGTCTTTGAGAAACAACAAAGCCGTATCCGCACAGATACGACTTGTACTCACCAGCGAGTTTAGCATGTACGTCATTTTTGGTATTAATGAGGTTGAACATAGCAAATACTTTCAAGATACTCTTTATAACGATCTATTGTATTGCTTTCACAACTTTATAGAAGTATTTTCGTCTTTGTTGCACATAACAGGAAATCTTATGCGGTAGATGCGCCACCTTAATTAGTTAATTATTCTTTAATTAGATGATTTAATCGGATTAGATATTCATTGTGCTTGAAAGCGTATACTTTCATCCCGTGCAAAATCGTTCTCAATAAAGAAATTAAATTAATATAGAATAAAAAATAGAAAGGCTTATATCGTCGAAGAATTAAAGTAGCAATAGACTTCTGATTACCTTTGATTTATCTATCTCTAATCACACCACGTGACCAACAGGGATAATTAAAATGTTCCCTTCTATTTATTATACCCATCCAGTTTCAAAAACATCCATCACATGATCAAGGAAGGATTGAATGAGAAAGCATTTACAAAGTGTAGAGAGATGCACAGATAGAAACACAGAAAAAAAACCGCTACCGCCACATGGGCTCATAACAGCCATTGCATATTCTACCTATTTCATTCTATTAAGGCTCTCGGCAGGATAAGTTTTTCTCAGCTCCAAACGTTTATGAAAACTGTTATGAATCTATATACCATTTTTGTGAAGAATGCATATTATGCCATTTTGTCACAAAAGACAAATCTACAATCAACATATTTTTCATCTCCATATTGTTCACAGTGTTGTTTACGATGTGTTAGAAATATAAAAGTTGTGTTTCTTTATATTCTAGATTCATATCAATGGCGGATGGTCATGATTTAGTTAAGGAGGAAGGGAATTGTGGGCGCTGGGGGGTGGAAATGGACGAAGTACAGACTGTTTCTATCGATTGACTTTTGTTTATAAGGACCTAAGCCGGCCAATAATATCTGGAGGGTGTGCAAAATTTCGTGCAGTGGCATTTTATAGAAATCCATATGGACGCTACCAATCTTCAAATACATTTCAAATGCCATAATTTTATGTTTATATTCCAGGTTTTAAAAAACACGAGGAATCTATTGGACAGGTTCTGATGTGATTTAATCACAACATACCATCAAATCCAATATGGCACCCCGAAATCCAATATGCCCGAAATCATACAATGGGACATTAACTCATCAAGTGTTGTATGTATCATCATTCATCATCAGTTCGGACTGCGCAAGCAGGCGATCGCACGTTTCCTACATTATTGTTTTTAACTTGTTTTGGCCAAGTTGGAGATAGCCTTTGGGTGCAACATGTGATTTGTGTCCCCCAAGAGTTTGGATGTAGGGAGATATGATTGTACTATGTCGGCCTCCTGGAATCCTCGTGCCAGGTGTTGGTGTGGAGAAAGCATATAACCTACTAGGCGCCTCCCCTCTGGCATCCTTGAATATGCCAAGAACAAGTAACGGTCTCAGTCGCTACTCACGCGTTTATCAGAAGCTCCGTACCTGTAGCAGCATAGATTGTGGCATTGCGGACACGATCAATGCGCTTGACGTTCAGCATGATTCTGAGCAAGTTGCGAAAAGAATGGACCTTACTCTCCAAATGTTTGTCAAGCACCCAAGTTTCGCAGCCATTACAAAAGTACTGTCACGCATGTTGTGTTGAAGAGGCCGATTAATTTTCATTTTCGATTGGTTATACTTTGAATTCTCAATATGCGCTCCAACTCCAAAAATGCTGCCCAGGCAAGGGCTTTTCGACTGTTAAGGTCTTTAGAAATGGAAGCCATCATACAACCAAGATATCTGAAATCGGAAAATGGTTGATGCACTCGCCATAAAACTAAGCAGTGGAAGAGTGGGTGCAGTGGGGTAGTCATGGTACTCTGTTTTTTGCACCCACTGATGATAAGGCCCCGTTTTCAGCTGCAGCTGCTGTTCTTGATAACTGTGCCTGAGCTTTAGGGATTGAAGACTCAAGTAGGGCGATATCGTCAACGAAATCTAGGTCGTTTAGACTTTGGCTGGATACCTCCTGGACGGACGTGGATGTGTAATCAATCCGGAACTGTATTTTAGTTGCCTTTGCAGCAAGTAGTCTATCAGCACAATGAAAATAAAGGGGAGCTAATACATATCCCTGCAGTACCCCCTGTTGAAACGAGGAAAGGCTCCGGATAATTTCACTACCATAACAGCCCTTTTGGAATTGCTGTAGAGAACGCCTATGGCTTTTACCAAACCTGTTGGGTACCCATAGTGCCGGAGAAAACGAGAACATGACCTTCCTATTGATCGAGTCAAAGGCTTTCTTAAAATAGATGAAGTGATGGTGGTGGGAGTTGATAACTCTTGAAAAGACTCCATGATTATCTTATGATGTGAACCTGCTGTGCATAGCTTCTACCTGGGCGAAAACAAGCTTGGTTGGATCTTAGTGTAGGATCAATGCTCTGTTTTATTGTAACGGATTTTGTGTAGACTTTTGCTGCCACTGAAATCAAGGTAAGTTCCTCTGTAATCTTTAGAGGCTAAATTGGGTCTATACCAGTAGAAAAAACTCATATCTGCATGCATTTCAAAGTATGTTTAACATGATGATTCATCAAGATGGCAGCTAATATGAATGCCTTTTAAGATCTTGAAAACCTAAAAAGTCATATCTTCATAATATATTGGCCGCCATTTGGACTTTAAAGCATGTTGTTAAAACAAACACACCAGAAGACGACTAGGTTTCTGTAATGTTCAAAGACATTGATCTCATACTTTAAACTTTACTAATCATTTTTGTGCTATAACTAATACAATACAGAGTTATCGTAATTTATAGATTTAAATAAAGTAAAAAGCACAGCCATATTGGCCCTATCTGGACATTTTGCTGTTAACGAAACCAAAACCAGATAAGGATGTCAAATTGTCAAATACTTATCCCATACTCATTACACCTTTATAATAATAATTAACTTGATGTTAAACTACAATATAATAAAGAATAATAATAGGTTTTAAAATCTCTTTTAAAGGCGGCTTATGGCTGCCACTTGAAAAAAATGTGGATTACAGAGAAATGCCAAAATAAGGGTTCTAGTAACCAAATACAGATATTGTAAGCATAAAACATTATTAGGGACACTAGGATCCACGCCTCTACACTGCAAAAATGGGGAGAACACTTGACGTGCATGGATGCTTTCGAAATGCATTCTAGAGGTGTTACAATAATTCTTGCAGATTGTGTTCAATTGTAACAGCTCTTCTGGACCACCTGCAGAACATATTTTATGAACAGCATTAATTCTGCATCTCATAAATAGGTTATACTGGAGGGAATTAAGGTCATTTTCCTGATTCCGCGCGCATATTGGACTTTGACAGCCATATTGGATTTTTGTGGCCATGTATGTGATCACATCACTTTATGAACACTTCTTGTGCTTAAACACACCGGAGAACCGCAAAAAAATGTCTCTATCAGAAATAATAAGGGAATTTAGTGATTTTTGGACATGAGAGCAGCCATATTGAATTTTCAAAAAATGACACGGAGCAAAAATTTGCACACCCCTTCAAAAATATTGGGTCTGGTCTATAATAAAACTAAAATATATCGATAGAAAAGTATTGTACTCCATTTCCATCCTTCAGGCTGTTGTGCGCAACTTCCACCTGAACTAAGGTCCAGTTTTGAAGAACAACAATCGTCAGTGCAGGCACAGACGCATCAATACTGTGATCAACCACGTGACAAAAGCCTACCAACCTGACGGGGACGCCACCAAGCAATGCTTCGTTCCAGACTTGTCTATTCATCATAAAATCGTTTATGGGATGTGAACATACAGGTCTGATGGTGCGATCGCTATGCAACGGTTAACGAATCTAGATATCAAATAAATGGCGTGCACCCCCTACGTGTTTCCTGTTGTTGTTTGTAAATGAACACATCATGGAAGTAGTTCAAACTACAGATTTTAAAATTTAAATTTAATGTTTACAACGGTAGAAAAATCGATCACAATCTTGTAATTCGTTTCTTTTTTCTTCCTGCAACTATTACTGTTTTTGTGGATGAAATACTTTCTATTAAAATAAATTATCATGCTCTCAAAACAACAAACTCATGTACCGGACACATTGAATAATGTCACGCTTGCTCGTTTCCTATTCCTTTAGAACCCGTTTGATCCGTGAAACCGTAGTAAGTGGGAATTATATAATCACTAATACCACGCGCAATTTTCACTCAAGTAATGCAATAATTTGATACTAATTGATTTGAACAATACTCGGGGTATAAATCACAATGTTATTAATTTGCGAAATTCCAAGTTAGCTGGAAATTTTGATCTTACTAAATTTAAAGTGAATATTGTGCATTGCTTCAGAGCTAATACCTATGTGGAGCATGTAAGTTCCCATATATTCATGCAAATGTCTGTAAAGGAATAAGCCAGCAAATATGCGAGAAAGCGAATAAAAATGTGGGACTGCATTTTTCTTAGCTATTAATCAATATTAGTGTGTTACAAATCCTATAACCTACTCTAATGTAGGAACAAAAACAACCATCTGAAAAAATTAAGTAATCTTGAAGGAAATTTGTCATACCATCTTCCGCAAATAGCCTACATTGATGCCGTCTTAAAATCTACACTAAACCGTCGATTGGGGTTAACAACACTGAGTACACGAATAAACAAAGATCATAATGTTTTGTGTTTGTGGTCAGACTGTAAAGGTCATGGTGCACAATATTACACTTATAAATCTGGGATACACAGGAATTCTTTTTTTATGCGCACGTATAGAATTGCCGAATCAGAAAAAGGCACTGCCTTGTCTTTTATACATACAACGGATTTCAAAGCCCACACCTTGCTGGTTATTTAGCATATAATATCCATGTCAAAAATATCAATCCAAATGGTTTGTCATCCGTTAGGAAAGTTTAGATACCATACGCAATGCGAGACCGTGTACGCGAAATTCGTTTTTTTTTTTTTTGATCGATTCTATCACAACAAAAAATTGTTTCCCACACGTGCCTACTACTATCTTTAAATCAACACAAAATGTTACATAAAATCTACTCCTTACTCTTGTCCGGTAACAGTGAAGAGCCGTGACAATACAAAGGGATGCGCGCATTGAATGATGGTGTTCACTTATCTTGCAAATAATTAGGACTTCTGATGCCAACATCTCCATTTGAATCGAGCAAAGTAGGGTGGCGCTCGTGTACTCACGTTTAAAGTTTTAAAAATCAAAGAGGTTCATATAGATAGAGAGGCAAAACTTACGTCATCTTTCGAAATTCAGCGTCTCGCATGTTTTTGCCGACCAACAAAGAAAACATAGATTACCAACACTAGAAAGCAATGGCTGCCTTCCGCTTCTTTCCCATACTGTGGGTGCCGCTTAACGCTTTGCATATACACTAACTTCGGTAGTGATACAAATGATGTATGTGTAGAGTGGGGCCATGTGTAATAAAGGGCAACCTGGATCATTGTGCTCAGATACTCTTTTTTCTCATAATGCAATGGCGGCGCTTTAGGTGAAAGAATGTATTTCATTGATGCGGTGTATTAACTCAAGACGACTGACTTGTCATTTTAGTCAGGAGGAATTGTGGCACAGGGTGGAAATGGAGTACACTTTTTCTACTGATCCGATTTTTGTCAAATAACCTATAAGCTAATATTTCTGGAGGGTGTGCCAAATTTCGTGCAGTGCATTTTTTGTGAAATCCAAATGGCCGCTATCACTCTCAAATTCATTCAAATGGCCATTATTTTTTTTATGCATAGATCCGGTTTTAAGCCCAAGGAATCTTTTGGACCTGTTATTGACGTGAATTGATCACAACATTACCACCAATCCAATATGGCCACCCTAAAACCCCATATGCCCCGACATCATTCAATTGACCATAACTCATCAAGGTATTTGTGATGGAGGCTAATCTTTCTGCGCTCTATACCCAGTGGGAACTCATCTCTGGCATTCCAAGTGTGTAAACCAATCTTAACCGATCAGATGGCAGTCCAATATGACTGCCTTTTAAGATCTTTAAAACCTAGGAATTGTCATATATTCATATATATTGGCCGTCATTTTGAATTTTAAGCATGTTGTCACACCACATATACCAGATACGAGTTTCTTAATGTCCAAGACATACATCTCATACTTGTTAATTTAAACTTGATACTCATTTTGGGTGTTTTAACTAACTACAACCATACAGATGTATCGTATTTAATAGGTTTTAAAAAGAAGTCAAGGCAGCCACATTGGCCCACCATCTTAACATTTTTTGCATGTTAAGAAACAGAAATTCCACATAAGAAGGTCCCAAGTGGTCAATACTTATCCTATACCTTAATTTACAAACCTTTACATAATAATTAGATGAGTAAACTGCACTATACCATATACTTTCAGGTTTTACTATTTTTAAAAAGGCGGCTGTATTGGCTTCCATCTTGAATTTTAAAAAGGTCCATTACAGAGAAATGCCAGTTTAAGGTTTCTAGTGATCAAATTACATGTATCTCATAAGTTAGAAAGCATAAGCAGCCATATACACCCTGGAATCAAGCCTCTACTGCAAAATGTGCAGAACACTTGACGTGTCCTGATGCGTTGGAAATGCATTCTAGAGGGTGTTTAGTAACACTGCAGAGTGTGATCATTGTAACAGATTTTGAACACCTTCAGAATACGTTTTAAGGTGTTCATGTATGTATTCATGTATGTACATAGGTATAATGAGGAGTAAGCATCATTTTAAGATTCCGAAGCCTATTTAGATCTTTTGAGCAGCCCATATTGGATTTTTTTTGGCAATGTAATGGATGAATTACATTACCACACTTTCTCGTGCCTTCAAACCCGTAGTACAAGAGATATTTGTCTCTATCGGAAAATACTTAGGGAAATTTTTAGTGATTTTGGACATGATAGCAGCCATCTGGATTGTCAAAGGCACTGTAACATTTTGGCATCACCCTCCAAAATTATTGACTTAAGTTAATGACTTTAAAATTTATCATAGAAACAGTCTGTACGCCTTTCCCCTCCTTAGGCTGTGTGCCTAAATAAACATTCCCCTGACTATTAATTCGTTGTGTGGGCATGGGAGACAAATTTACCAAAACCACCCAATAGCACCCACATCCAACAACTGATATTTTGCCGGTTTGACATTATGTGTGTATTACAAGCAAACCCAACTAATAATTATGCCGTGGCAATATTCAATGTCAGCGCCCAGCACGGACGACTGTTTTGAATGGGCTTTCAACCCCTTGGTTAAAATGTCCTGGCTGTCTCAAGCGCATAATTTATTATTTTCTTAGTTTCAATTTCGTAACAATTTGCAAATAGTAACATAAATTTTATTGATTGATTGAATTATATGTTATCCATTGAAATCAGTAAGCCCGTCATTCTAATGACTTCGATAAAATGCCAACTCGGATACACCCTATTTATTCCTGTATACGATTGTTGGATTTTTATTTAATGTAAAATGAATATTTAAACAGACCTGATTTCCTTTGATAGTTGCATTTCACACACAGTTGAATGGGTTTATAGCCTGAATATCATTTAGGGCAGAGAATACAAATTCTCTTTTTTCCTAAGACAGTCACAACAAGACAATATGCTCAGATGACAGGCATCTCAAACAATAAACACACATAGATGGTAATCCTAGACATTAGGATTAACTGGTAGTTATTGAAATATAGGTTAATCAGCTAGAAGCCATAGAGAAAGACTCTGGTTTAGACACAAACAGGGTTAGAGGTTTTATTGGCTAACGACCCACCCCATCACAGGTGGCCACTGCTCGACGTGACAAAGTAAACATACACCAATAGTTTTACTATGCGTTACCCGATGCAAAAGGGTGAAAAGATTTTAAAATACATTTTTTGTGCGAGTTGGCATTAGTCATGAGCAAATGCAACAAATATTAATTTAACATAATTTCAAATTTGAAGTTTGTAAGTTAATGTAGCCGAAACAAAACTCCTTTTCAGCATGAAAAGCCACGTTCCAATAAACAATAAACCTTGCGTTCCCAAACCGTAAAAAACGAATGAGGCGACTTTTGTTGTTTTTTTTGGGCGTAATTTGACACAGCACATGTTAAAGGAGCATCAATATTTTGTTTTTAATGGACGATCATTTTACAAAAGGAAGTGAAGGTTTTTCACGGATGCTTCACGTGTTTCAAAATCTTGATATTTTTTTACAGGCTGAAATTTATACCTGATTATACGAATATACGTGAGCGTAGTGTGTGGGTTGTTGTAGATGTGACATTGGGGTGTGTATTGTTTGCGTGCCGTTCAAAATACACCTTGATTCGACCCACACATTGTCCGGGGGTCCCGGGCACTTGTTCAACAATAAAAATGCTTTGTTAAGAAATAGGCTTGAGTAGGCATTGGCCATAATGCGGCGCTATTATGCATTACACTCCAATAATGCACGATATACCCTTTACAACCTACTAAAACGATGAATTTGGTCTAAGTTTGTTTTGCCCAAGATTTAAGGCTATTGGGTGCAATTGCTCTGAAATTCGCTGTATAATTGGGATAAGTATAAGTATTTGGACTTGAGTTCGTATCATCTTGAATTTTGATTTTAATTTTCTTAAAATTTTTTTTAAGAAAAATTAAAATCAAAAATTCAGATGATACGTAACTCAAGTCCAAATACTTATACTTATCCCAATTTGTGAGGGAGAGGGAAGCATCTACTAAAGTTATTTGTGGCTAAGCCACTCCCAGGAATAGGTAACCAGGTTTTGTTCTTTGAACTCTCTCCTCTCTCAAATATCAACCCACCTTGATAGCTCTTGATGTCCAAGTTCAAGCAATTTATTATTAACAAAATTTGTAAAAGCTTACCTTAATCGCATTCTTTCTCTTTTGACCAAAGTTAGCAACATCATATTAGCCCAACATCATGCTGTTCACATAGTTTAATATCGTATCAAAAATTGGGGCATAATTACATTAGACTTGTTGCGCCCATTCTCCTTTTTTAATTCGTTATAGAGAATAAAGCCATGGTCCATAAGACTATAGGTGCGAAGGCTATGATGGCAATTATGCCGAAAATGACACACGATTCTGCAAAACTCATTGAGGCGTTCGGCGTCATAGGTGTGAGTTTTCAATGACAACGAACATGTTTAAGAAAAAAACAAAAAAACAAACAAAAACGCGGTCAAGCATATAACCCTCGTCTTACCAAGCTTTTTTGGTACACACGGTTTACCAAGGGGGGGGGGCGGTGGGTAACTCCCCACCCCCCCCCATCCACCCCTCGGAGAAGTGGTTATAAAGCACCCGATGATTATGTGTGATACCAATGGATAGCTATGGTCCTTCTCTTCCATTGATACAAAAAGTACAACATTAACTTGTATGGCGTCATCAAGTCCGCGAGTCGCGCCAAAATTGCACTTTTACAAGAAAATAGGCGAAAATCCATTTTGCGCTAAAAATCGCAGAAATATCGGATTTTCATGCGGTTTTCAGCTCTAAAATGATGCATTGGCTAGTTTTTACATAGTAGAGTTTTAATGCCATTACTGTTGGCATTAATATTTTCAAAAATGCACCATAAATACCCTTGGGTGGAAACCACCCCCCCCTACTCTTCGACTTTGACGGCATACCCTAACCCCGGTGAAGGTGTACTTCACATTTTTTTCGCTGAAATGACCGGAAAGGATGGGTCTCTCGTTATTCCGAAAGGTTAATGTCCGAAGGTTCGTTATTCCGAAGGTTCATTGTTCCGAAGGTTCGTTATTCCGAAGGTTCGTTTTCCCGAACACGCGGTTTTAGCATTCGCTTTTCCGAATCCTTAAACAGGTTCGGATATCCGAAAATAGGGTTCGCTATTCCGATCTAAAAAGGGGTTCGGTATTCCGAATGTTGAAAACGGGTTCGCTATCGAATCTTTAAAAAGGGTTCGCTTTTCCGAATTTTAAAAAAGGGTTCGCATTCCGAATCTCAAAAAAATGTTCGTTATTCCGACATATGAAAAAAAGGTTTTATAGTTAGGGGGACTTTGGTTTGATATAGAAGTTTCAGTGGATTTCAATGATTAAAGCATCCAACCTATTAGGACACCCTTTTTAAAAGGTAGGTCACAGAGAACACAGAAAAATTTGGATGGAGATTCACAGGGTGGCAGATGGTGGCCATCTTGATTATCAAAATGGCTGCCAGTTTGGTATATTTGTCCAAATCATAACTCGAGTTGTGATGTGCTAGGAAGCTAGTTTGGCTGCCAAACTCGATGCGTAAAAACACCACAAGTCTGGAGGATTTTAAAGGAAATTACAAGATGAACATTTAAGACTGGAGCCATTGTGTTTTGCAAAATGGCTGCCACTTACCATGTTTATTGTAATTTCAGAAGTAAATTCAGTATGAGTTTCTAGAAATTTTAATTTGGGCGGCACCCCGGCACAGTCTTTATTAACTAGTCAATGGTATATATAAATATGTTGTGGATTTTGAGAGTAAATAGTAATTCTTCCAATCTATTCTGTATAATTTGTATTTCAAATAGCTGCCATTATGACACTGTATATAAGTTATTCCTAGCGCATTATGCAGACCTGAACACTATGGTGCATTAGCTTCCCGACACGAGTCAGGGCTATCAACCGGTCAGGCAGAATTTTACTTGTGTAGAATTTTTATAGTCGGCCTGACTCATGTCCACCTACAACGGTAAAGAATAGGACACTTGATTTGGTTGACTCTTCACACAGAGTAATTGTCGTCTATGGAGCCCGGATTATTCCCTTTTATACATCGGTGTAAAATCCGGGCTCCACAGACACCGGAATAAAGCGTGAAACTATTTCTTCACTATTGTGGGTGGAGTAAAATGGCCCAGATGACTAACTCTCGCTACCAACGTTAAACGCTAGTGCTTTGAATCAACGCTCGCGATTTTATGCTTCGGGCACTGAATCGCTTGACGTCACTGATTCGAGCAAGATAATTGCACTATAGTATTCTTGTTCATAACTTACCTTATCAGTTGAACGGGCCAGGGAGATGAATTCTAGCTTACAACATTACTAAACAGTGCTTTCAATCAACGCTCGCGATTAATAATGCTTTGGGCACAGATCGCAGTGACGTCACTCTGACTCGAGAAAGATAAATGCACTATAATAGTATCCTTGTTCGGGTTCGTAATGATAGTTGTAAGTGGAACGGGCCGTAGTGAGATGAATTCTACGTACCACATACTGAACCCGATATTAACACCTTGTTAAAGAAGATAACAAAACACTGTCCATGTACATGAACAACCCAGATTACATACACCATGTAGACTGTAGAGTCATCTATTGTTGTATGAGTAGCAGTTTAAAAAATGCCTGCATGTAGTCCACGAGTATTATCTTTTAGCAGGATGTGGAGTAGTCTATTTGTATGGTTCTTTACAAGTGCCTGTGGAATTGTTTATTTTTATGAGTCCATTATCGTTTGCTCCAATAAATCCTCACACATCAGTGAGGTGTTCCGGCCACACCCTCGTTCGGGGACAAAACCGTATTTATAAAACTTTGGTATAACTAACTAACTAAGCGCACTAAATCCAATTTTTCCATGAGTCCTACATGTCTATCACTAGCAGTTCAGATGAGGTAGATGTGCCCGTAAACAATACAGTGAAGCATATTTTAAACACTTCTTTAAACTGCCCTGCAGGGTGTTGTTTATTGGTATGAGTCCCACATTCCACATGTGGTAAAATCTATTTTTACCACAGTTTTAAAAGTTTTCTATCATCTGTCGTCCTCATCACTTTTAGATGCACGCTGTTAAAATTACCATAAAAATGACGTTTTAACTGGCAGATGGGACCCACAACAGTTAAAATGACATTTTAGCAGCACTGAGGCCCAACTTTCAGTTTTAAAACGATGTTTTTAATACGGCCATTTTTAACAGTGTGGACATGGGTTTAGGTCCACTCTTTCTGCATGGATTCTTGTCCTGCATTCATCAGACTCGACGAAGCATCCACAAAGTTCTGTACAGTATAGTCCATTCTTTCCACATTTGCACAAATTAGTGGCAGCAAAACTCAAAAACTTGGCACAATTCACACATCCACTTCACAAAATGAATTACGGCATCTGGAGAAGGAGGCACAAAGATTTCCTATGGCTTGAATTGCTATTCACCAAAATCCTACCCATAGTAGTTCAGCTGGAGTACCAAAACATTGAGGGGTAGTGGGCTCGCATGATAGCTGAGTATTATAAGAAGAGAAACCAATGCCCATATTTACCAAGCTCTGGATACTCAGAAGGCCGCATTTCTATGCACTATCATGTGCAGATGTCACTGGGAGCTTGTTTGCTGGCAAGGGACAGCTGACGTTTTGGAAGGGTAGATACAAGGTAATCTGCCCTTTCACAAAACAGCTGAGGGCAAAACACCATCTGAAGAATCCTATTACCCTGCCATCAAAAGCATTTTTTGTCAGTTGTATTTACCACCTCGTGCGGAATTAACAAATGTAACAGATGTACAATGGTAATCTGTTTTGGATTCTGACTAGATCCTATTTCTTGATGTGAGTATTTTGTTTGGTCTTGCAAGAGACAACACAGGCAAGAAACGTCAAAATGGTCTGCCTCTACCAGAGCAGCACTTTTACTAACTACCAATGCGATAACCCTACGGCGATGATAGGAACAATGACATTGTATCAAATCCGGAGTTTACGAACGACGAAACACCGGGTTACGGCGACCCAATTACTACAGAAGGGATTTAGTGGATGACAAATTTCAAGCCAGGATAACATATTTGCTCCTGCTTCCAGATGCAATAATTCATTTGTTCTTCTTGCGTATGAGGCAGCAGCTAAATATGTTTTTGTAAACGTGGAGCCAGCTTGCTGTTGATTGGTTGGGTTTGAGAAATCTGTTGTCCACCGGTGGACGAAAGGTATGGCATTCATTGAGGAATGTGATCCACAGTCTGTGATGAAACCAATTGGCAGCGGGTGATGGTCGCACCCCATCGGTGCATATTGCTATTGAAGGCGACCGACTCCAGTGCGAATTCGGTTTAAGGTGACCCATTCGCTTGCGTGGGAGATTGGTGCCAGGTGGTAGTTCTGTGTTAGGTGTAATAGAGAGTTGATCTGGTCTTGGGTATCTAGCCAGGCATTATTCCATGTCTGTAGATGTTGAAGGGAACTGGAGACTAGTTTAGCAGCGTGTCGGCTAAGCAAGGTCGGCTAGAGCGCAGTCTCTGTCGCCAGTTGGTGTGATTCTTCTTTGACAGTGTTATGCAGCAGTGCTTGTTGTCCAACTGGGCCTTATTCACTATTTGCGTGGTGGTGGGCGTTCTCTCCGAGTACTGCAGTGCAAGCCTGAAAGCACTGGTAGGAATTCGGATGGAGTAGGACGGAGGCAGCCAGTGAGGTTCCTCAAGTCTCGTGAGGGTTACACACCACAATAGAGTGGACAGAGCCTATATAGGTCCGAGGTTTATCACGACTGTCGTACCTCTTTTGTGTATAAATTGGAGATATTCTTAGTAATTTGTGATTTGTGACCAAATTTTATTTTAGCAGATCGGAGTGAATATGTACTGACAATTGTGGAAAAGAAAACACCGACAATGGAATATAAAAATCTAAGTGTGATCCCGGAGTTCGTATAAACACACAAGGCGAATGCGAGGCTAAGAGTCGGAAGTGAAGCCGTGTGTGCAAAACGGCACTCTGTAAAAATCAGTAAATATCTAAAAAATCTAAACGTAAATGCTATCGTCAAATTTTGATATGTTTATGTAGAGAATTTCTTATCTTTGTATGCATATAATCCGTATTTTCCCAAAACGAGAGGTAACTAGAGTATGGCCATTAATTCTGACTATCATTTTACCCATACCCAAGTCTATGGGGCGTGCAATGGTGGTGTGTACCTTGAGTATGGTGTCAGCTTCTTTGTGTGGGAGCTGTTGCATCATGCTAGGGCGGCAATATTCAGCGGTGCTGTGGACCAGAGCCAAAAGGCAGTGGTGCGTGGGGTTTTGGGCTGGCACCCATGAAGATCCAGCAAGTCGCACAGGAGGTATCCTCGAAGATACCTTGGCGCATACGGACTTCAGTGCTGCCGGTAAGTAAGCTGCCAAGTTCAAGCTTCACTCCCAAGTAAGTTGGTGGAGGATTGTATGGCAGAGAGGGCTCCATTGCGGTTATTTGAATTTGGCGATGAGCCTCTTCGGGGTTGAGGTGGAAGGCAGAGTAGCGGTGGTCTGGCTTCCGTCAGCTTCAGTCTGGGCCAGTCTGTATAGTAAGGTGCTTTAATTCTGTCCAGTTGCTCCGAGTGGAGGAGGACAAGATCTTCGGGCGTAGACCTATGGTCTAGATGTTGTTTGAGGAAATCGCTGATATATACAAGTGTTGAACATTTGTGAAGTGGATTGTGCCCGTCTGCCAACCAATTTAGTGCGAATGTATAATGGACTGAAATGTACAGAAACTTACTGGAGTTCCATCGAGTCTAAAGAATTCAAGAAAATGTGGTGGACCTAAAACCAATCCTAATCCTGGCAGATTGAGGATGATAATCCGTCATTAGAACCAATCACGTAAAACAAAGAATAAACACAAAGTGATTGATGGTGAACTCGCTCTTGATAAATCCATATTTGTCGGGCTCTACCAATTAAACAACTCAAAGTGACCACCTTTTAAAGAAGTTTAAAAAATATGTCATGTGTGTTTGGAGGTACATCTGCACTATCTAGTCGGTTATGATATAGGACTCATGCAAAAGGATATAGTAAGCTTGAGTTCTTGATAATCATATTGTGGGTATAAATAT